>CM076571.1:946161226-946406824 GCA_034641835.2 Pinus albicaulis | reverse complement strand
TAGAAAGGAGGTTTTGTGAATTGTATCATCCAAGAATTTTTCATTCATGTAATGTATTGGAGGTTTCCCCCTCGAAGTGGCTTATTTATAAGGCGTTTATATCTCTTTTCTTCTCTTTTTGGAGCTGGTTTCCCAACATTTGGTATCGGAGCTTTAGATTCTAGGGTTTCGCTGCTCCAAACAGGTCATCGTGAAATTTTCGCTATAAATTTTTAACTACGACGTTTCAGAAGCTGAAATTTTTAGGGTGCGAAGCTAAAATCCTGAGGAAGAACGTCTAAAAATTTCAGAGCTTGGTTCACAATATTTTCGGAGATATGATTTGTGGAAGTTAGGTATTGTTTCAGGCTCCTAAACATGTCATCGTGGAATTTGCGCTATAAATTTTTTTCTATTGAGGTTCAGAATCTGAAATTTTTATGGTATGAAGCTGAAATCCTAAGGAAACTCGTCAAAAAATTTCAGAGCTTGGTTCGTAATATGTTTGGAGATATGATCTGTGGAAGGTAGTGATTTTTTAGGATCCCGAATTTCATCTAAAAAAGGTGATCGTGGGAAAATTTCAATAAATCTCTCTCTGAGCATCGGATTGGAGTGCCGTAAAACTTTTTCGCAAGTACATGGACTTTAGTTTCTTGGCTATCAATTTCAGAGGCGAAGGACAAAACAATGACACGTGGAAAGTCATACAAGTTCGCTATACGGAACCAGTCCATAATTAGGTAATTGTGGGAGATTGGACATAACTTTGTCTTGGAGAATCCAAATCAAGTCATACCTGTGGCATTCAAAAGATAATTCAGAGGGATAATTAAGTACTGAATTTCAGATATTGAAGAGCCGTAATCACAGAGATAATACAATTTCAATATCGAGCTCCTCAAAAGCAAGTAAAAGGTGTGTATTTTTTTTTCCGAATTGCATAAGTCTTGTTTGAAGAATCAAGTTGAATTGATTGCAAGGGCATATTGTAGAATAGATATCAGTATCAGATTATAAAATGGACCCTGAAAATAATTCAACACCCATTAAGCCTTTGGAAATCTCTACTATGACTCATGTAGACGAAGAATGGCAACATGACATATCAAAATTACAAGAGCAAGTGCAACAAATTTCGCTCTCGCAAAGAGCAGCAAAAAATGACATGGAAGTTTTGAAGAAAGGCATGGAATCTAAGATAGATGGCATGGAATCTAAGATTTATGGCATGGAGGCTGGCATGGAATCTAAGATGGATGACATGGAAGCTAATATCGATGAGAAAATGGAAAACATGAAGAATTTTCTAAAAGCAGACATGGAAGGTTTGACAAAGTTGATACAAGAAAGGTTTCCTAATGGTGAAAAGATAGTAGAAGAACCTCATGATGAGAACAAAATAAATGTTAATTGTGAATTCATAAACTCTAATGTTGGCGGGAAGAACCACCATATTCCAAAGATGGATATGAGGAAGTTTGATGGAAAGGATCCTGTAACATGGATACTATAGATGGAGCAATATTTTGATCTCCATAACGTGCAAAACACACAAAAGGTACGCATTGCAACTCTACATTTAGAAAAAAATACATTCTTATGGTATCGATGGCTTTGCTCCCATAAAAAATTGTCACTTCATCAATTTTTACGGAGGAAATGATAGCACATTATGAGGATACAAAGAGCAACACCTTATTTAGCCAATTGATAAATCTAAAACAAAAGGGTTTAGTGGGGCAGCACATTAAGGACTTCCAAAAATTGAATATAAGGGTAACTGATATTCCAGAGGAACACATGATTGATCTCTTCATAGGCACTCTAAAGGATAACATCCAACATGAAGTTCGTGTTTTGGAACCCGATTCATTGGAGAAGGCATTCAGGTTGGCAAGAAAAGTTGAATGTAAAATTATGGCGATAAGGAAGCCTACCACTCAATTCTATAAAGAAGTGTTGCTACGCCTAGATTTCCACAACCTACAAGGTTGACACCACAACAATTGGAAGAAAAAAGAGCAAAAGGGCTTTGCTACAGTTGTGATAGCAAATACACTAAAGGTCATAAGTGTGCTGAGAAGAAATTATTTTACATAGATTATGAAGAAGAAGAAGAAAATGAACAAGAAGAGGATATACACCAGGAACCACCCCTAGAAGAGGAAGAAATGAATCCGACCATATCGTGTAATGCACTGGCAGGAATTACCACTCCTCAAACTCTCAAGATAGAAGGACATATAAAGAAGAAAAGGGTAATAGTGTTGATTGATTCGGGTAGCACCCATAATTTTATTCATTATAAGGTAGCCAAGGAATTAAATTGTTTCCTATACCCAGCACCAGAATGTCAAGTGATGGTTGCAAATGGAGGAATTATAAATTGCTCTGGAAAATGCCATAATATCAAGCTAACCATGGGGGAATATGTATTGGCTAGTCCAATGCTTTCCATTCCTATGGGAGGCGTTGATGTTGTACTAGGAGTACAATGGTTACAATCTTTGGGGACGGTAGCTTTTAATTTTCAAGAACTTTTCTTGAAATTTTTTTCAGAAGGAAAGGAAGTCGAATTACGGGGTATTGAAGGGAAGCCCGGAAGGATAATAAGCTCTAATGTCATGACAAAGCTTCTAAAGAAAGAACAACGAGGCGTAATTGCACAATTATGCTCACTAGAAGTTCCGACATCAAAATCATCTATTTCTGCAGATCTCCAACAAGTCTTGGACAATCATTCCAAGGTGTTTGAAACTCCCGAAGGACTCCCACCTATTCGTGATCATGATCATGCTATTCATTTGATTCCAGGAAGTGTTCCTCCAAACATCAGGCCTTATAGATATCCTTACGTCCAAAAGAGCGAAATTGAACGTATGATTGCATAAATGTTAGAGGCGGGTATAATTCAAACTAGTCAAAGTTCTTTCTCTGCTCCTGTAGTATTGGTACACAAGAAGGATGGATCATGGCGAATGTGTCCGGATTATAGGGAGCTCAATAAACTCACCATTAAAGATAAATTTCCCATTCCTGTGATTGATGAATTATTGGATGAATTACATGGAGCAATTTATTTTACCAAGTTGGATCTTCGTTCAGGATATCATCAAATTAGAATCAAGACTGAAGATATTCCAAAAACAACATTTCGAACTCATGAGGGTCATTATGAATTTTTGGTCATGATTTTTGGCCTTACCAATGCACCTTCTACATTTCAAGGGTTGATGAATTCCATTTTCAAACCCTTCCTTAGAAAATTTGTGCTAGTATTTTTTTGATGATATACTAATCTACAACAGGTCTTGGAAGGATCATGTTGAACATGTTGACAGGGTGCTCAAACTATTGCAGGAGAAACAATTATATGCAAAAAAAATCCAAATGTTTCTTTGGAGTACAAGAGGTGGAATATCTGGGTCATATTGTATCTCACGAGGGTGTTAAAGTAGACCCTAACAAAATTAAAGCCATTAAGGAATGGAAAGTTCCCACAACCATAAAGAATTTGCGAGGATTTCTCGGGTTAACAGGGTATTATCGCAAGTTTGTTAAGAATTATGGGAGAATAGCAGCACCTCTAACAACATTATTGAAGAAAAATGCATTTTCATGGACTCCTGAAGCAACTAAGGCTTTTGAACATCTTAAAGAGGCAATGTGCCTAGAGCCTGTCTTAGCTACGCCAGACTTCACAAAAACCTTTATTGTGGAATTTGATGCCTCGGGAAATGGAATTGGTGTTGTTTTAATGCAGGAAGGAAGACCCATTGCTTTTGAAAGTCGTCCAATCAAAGGAAAGTATTTACAGAAACCTATTTATGAGAAGGAAATGTTAGCAATACTGCATGCACTAAAGAAATGGCGAACTTACCTAATGGGAAAACACTTCAAGGTAAAAACTGATCATGATAGTCTTAAACACTTTTTGGAACAAAGACTATCTTCAGAAGAGCAGCAAAAATGGGTCACAAAGATGTTGGGTTATGACTTTGAAATAATATACAAAAAGGAAAGCTTAATGTTGTTGCAGATGCACTCTCAAGAAAGAATGAAGAGGTGGAAGCATTGCTTTGTGCCATTTCTATTATCCAACCAGATTGGATAACTGAAGCAAGAGATGAATGGAAGAAGGACAAAGATGTATGGACACTCATTCAAAAGTTGCGGCAAGATCCTAGTACATCTGATACATTTAGTTGGAAAAATGATTCCTTATGGTACAAAGATCGCTTATATATTTGTAAGAATTCCAAATAAAACAAAATATTCTTCTGGAATTGCACACTTCTCCTTTAGGAGGACACTCGGGATTTTTAAAAACTTACCACAGGGTGAAGAAAGAATTTTTTTGGGATGGCCTTAAATCTGATATTCAAAATTTTGTGACAGAATGTTTGGTTTGCCAGCAGAATAAATTTGATACAATTAATACCCCGGGACTTCTACAACCTTTATCCATTCCAAGTCAACGTTGGGAGGATATTTCAATGGATTTTATCACAGGTTTACCTAATTCCGAAGGAAAGAATGTCATCATGGTGGTAGTTGATAGACTTACCAAGTATGTACACTTTTGTGCATTATCTCATCCATTTAAAGCAAGTACAGTTGCTACTACATTTATGGACAGAATTCAAAAGCTACATGGAAGCCCAAGGGTTATTGTGAGCGACAGAGATCCCATTTTAATGGAAATTTTTGGATAGAGTTATTTTCTTGTTTGGGCACTCAATTAGCTCATAGCTCATCTTATCATCCTCAATCTGATGGTCAAACTGAGATAGTAAATAAATGTTTTGAAGGATATCTTCATTGTTTTGTATCTGATAAACAAACACAATGGGTCAAGTGGTTACCTAACAAAGCCTGCAAGTCAAGACAAGATCTATCTAAGCTTGATTAGCAATTGGAAGAATTGGAAGAACATGGAAAAGCATGAATATTAAGGAGGAAAAAATAAGCCGATTAAATTGAAAACAAAAGGAAGGAGAAGTTAGATCTTAATGGATACTATACTACTTGAAGTTTGAAAGAAACACCAAAGAAGCTTGTGATCAAGAATAAAAGTTGACCAATATAGGGCAATATCCTATAGCAAGCTTTTGAAGAGTTTTGATATCGTAGTACCTGCAGCTGATTGGTTCGATCCAGGAACACATTGATTGAAAATATTGATGCTAATAGAGATACTACTAACGATTGGAAGCAAATATTATTTATTGGAAAAGCATATAACTTCTAAGGCCCACCGGAGGAGAAGTAATGTACTCTATCTATAAATGTCATCTACAATAATCCTATTCAAGTCCTGCTTAGATGATAAGAGGTAATGGAATAGGACAAAGTTCCAGGGACTAATAATGGAATAATACAACCAAGCAAACTAGAACAAAGGAATTTTCAAGATTATAAATCATAATATTCAGTTTGTCAACAAAGGAATTTTTCAAGAAAGGAATGTGTCTAAGAATGGCACTAGAGTTTAAAATGTACATCAATTATTTCTACTTTGTATCAATTCATTGGTTGATGATTGTTATCCTACAGTTCTTACAAATGGCCAAATTGTTTTGGAAAATTCTCCTGATATAGACAGATTTGGTGTAGAGATGCTATTTCATTTTTTATAAGTCATTGTGGCATGAAACTAGTTGAGGTTCAAAGGGTTGAACTTTGTATATAAATATGATGGATAAATTATAATCTAGCATATGTTTGCTATGCAAATAACGGGGAGAAATTGAAACCATTTGTTCCTTAAATGAAAATTTTCCAAAACAGTCTGGGATGTTGTGAGTTTATAACAAAGGAAAAAGGGAATTGGACAAGTGAAAATGTTGAGGATGCATTGCAAGTGGGTAGATGATAGAGAGGTGAGTGAACGCCCAGCCCATCCTACAGTAGTTCTTTGGTCAATATGGATTTCCATGAACAAAGTTATATTCCAAGATATTTTTGTTTCCCCCTCACAGATGCTACACGAGATCGAATATAGTTATGGCAACCTGCCAGAATATGTTCCTTCACACTTGTTTTCAGGCAGAGCAACTCCAGAGCTGATGAACTAAAAAAAAGGAGATGGGGTCTTCTCTCTTACCCACAGGCAGATTGACATCTAACCATGTTCTATTTTGTATATTGCATGTTGGTAACTCCATAAAAGTTTATATATCAATATAGTTCTTGAAGTAATGTTCAAAAGGAAATTTTCTATGATAATAATGGGTAAATTCCCAGCCTATCAGTAGACTCTTTTATAGTCTTTCCTGGGGAAAAGAGCATCCTGGATATTTCAGTCCAAAGTCAACTATGACTATTACAAAATGTACCATTACCTCTTTCTATTGAAATTCAAAAAATTTCAGAAGGAAAAAAAAAACTACATACTCAATCCAAAATATTTCAATAATTGGTTTCCCCTTGGATTAATGAAGTAGTGGAACAAACTCATTAGAATCATTACACATTGAGTAATATTTTAGGAAATAATCTACTGACCTGTAAAGCATCCAGAGAAACAGCTGGTTGAATTTCTACTGAGTTGTCCATTTCTTTTTTCTGGTTTTATAGCTTGACCACTACCATGCTCGCCATTATCTGTATGTAAATAATTCTCTTCTGGACTGTCTATGCTGCTCAATAAATGATTTTCACCAAAGATATGGGCAGTAGTCTCACGAGAAAATTTTGTCACCATGGAGAATTTTTCCAAACCATGAATCAAAATCTCATGAGCAGGATCCCTCAAGCGCTCATTTTGAACCCCACCATGTTTCAAACCACCATAAATTTTATCTTGGTAGTTTTGATTGGAAGTATCCGTTATGTTATGAATAGAAGGAGCTGGTCCTTCTATATGAAGAGGAGATCTGATGTTTGCAATAGGAAGTTCTCCAGGTAGTTCCAAAGATGTTAGACTTCTCTGCAGCTAAACAACAATCCAGACATTGCAAAATTCAACTTATGACATGGAATTTCCTTTTAGCAAAAATGAATCTCAAGACAAACCAGGGATTAAAACTATAGACACAAAATGAGATTTAAGGTATAGCCTCAGAAGGTAATTATCTGAAGCGGATCTTGAATGTCATTTACAAGAAATACATTGGCATCATCAGCAGACCTGAAAAGACAAAATATTTCAGTGACATTTTCTTGGGTCATACCATTGTACTGAACATATTACGATATCAATTTCCATGACTGAACTATGAAGTTAACTAGAAATTGCACCATATGTTGCAAAGAAAACGTTGTAAAGCAGTAATATAGGAAATACTAGTATTAGATTTGCAAGACTATGCTTGGGAGTTAAAATTGTATAGAAAACAGTAGATGATTCGTAAGTTTTTCAAAAAATCATTCTAGGAGTAAGGATCATGTTTCTTCCTTTTTCAAATTTGTGATTTACAAGAGTTCAACAATTGATAAAAACCACAAACTCTGTTTTTTAAAGAGTTGCTGGAACATGAATAGACTGACCATCCTGCCACTGTGTCCATTGTTTCCATTGTTACATTACTTCATTTGTCCTAAACTGGACTGACTTGGATTATAGTTTTGCAGAGTCACATAACCACCATATGGAAAAATGCCTTAAATGAGGCATCTATTAATCTGACATTCTGTTAAATTTTCTTTTAAGAAAATCTGACATTTAGTTTAATCACCAACCATTCAAAGAGGCATAAGGCATAAATTTAAATTTCAAAGTAATTCAGTTTCATGTTGAGAGCATCAGAATCCAATAGTAAGTGTGTGTCCAAAGAGGCTGATCTTTCCACTAGTTTGCCATTTAGTTCACCATTATGGGTAGCTGCCAGAACCGTTGCTACTGCATCTACTGTCTTTTTCCATTGCTCAATCTATACCCTAAATCTCTTCATTTCGGCTTCCATAGCCAAGTTAGCATCCTGTACGGCCTCAAGCTGCTCTAATGATCTGTTTTCTCTCTGGCTATTGTTTTCCATCTCGAGAATGGAAACTTTTAGCTTCTCTATAGCCTCCTCCTCCCTGACATTAGCAGCCTCAACTTTTGCAAGGGCCTCTGTTATTTTCTCATGTACAATAGCTTCTGCCTCCTCAATTTTTTTATTTACTGAATTGTTACCTTCCAATGAAAGTGAAGAGTCAGAATTTGGGGCAGTGGCAAGTGATTTCTCCATTTGCTCCATTTTTTCTGCAATGGAAATCTCTCTGCATTAAAGAATTTCATTTTCTTCCATGATATTCTGCAGTTCATTCTCTTGATCCATTAGAGAGGCCTTGAGATCTGCCACTTCCATCTTGCTCTTTTCTAATTCTTCTTTTGTGGCATTGGCCTTGGATTCAGCTTCTCTCAAAGATGCCATCGATTTACCCTCTCTTTTAGTAGACTGAGTCATGATTTCATCTGCTTCTAGCTTATACTTTTCAATAGCTTCTTTGACATGTTCTGCCTCCAACCTAGCCTCACTCAGCATTGAATTAAATTTTCCCTCCGTGGCTTCCAAAGTAGCCCTCAATTTCTCAGTTTCAAGTCTTATGCTCTGCACCTCTTCATAAACGGTCTCTAGTTCCATTTTAGCTTGCCCAGCTTCTGCAGTAGTTTGCAGAAGATGGAGTTCTAGGTTTTCCACTGCCTTCTTATTCTTCTCTACTCCTTTAGCTTCTTTTGAAATCATCTCTTCCTCTCTCTTCTTTTCTTCAACCAAGTCCGATCTAGTTCTTTCAAGCTCAGCATTCAGGGAGTGTATAGTTTCTGTAAGGGAGCCCAAATCAGATTTTTCCTTTTCCAGATATGCATTTGTTTCTTCAAGCTCTGCAGTTACTGATCTCAGGGACTCCAGTGCTTTATTCTCCTCGGATTTTTCTCTTTCAGTCTTCGTTCTGGCTTCCTCTAAATTAAGGTTCGCTTCATGGGATGTCATGGAAACCTTTGATTCAGATGCTCTGGCTTCTTTAAGCTCAGATATGAGCATCTCCAAAAGAGTATGCATATCCAATGAATTTTGTTTAGACATCTTCAAAGTGTCAATTTCTAGCAGCAAACCCTGAATTTCCAAATTAGCCGCCTCAACCTGAGCTATAACCATAGCCTTGGAATATTGAAGGTTCTTAGGCCATAAATTCCAAATATTCCCCTAATTACATCAATTGACAAACCATCACATTAGCATGATCATGAGGACCATCATTGTTGACAGAATTTAAAATTTTATATTACTGAATAATTGGAGTATCTTCCTAACAGAAAACAAAGAGGTTGGTTTATCTCAAAATCTCTATCAATTTCATGAAAACGTAATGTAGAATTTTGTATTTATGTTTTCTCACATGATCAAATATTCAATGCTTTCCTTCGCAATGGATCATTATGCAGATGGAAGCTCTCTAATATAAGTAGGAATTGTCCATGCAAGTTGTGTGGTTATTTTTCCATTGCTTATCGTGGTATTTTATGATATCATAAGCTACATAAAACCCAATAATAAATTCTGGTCCAAATCCTTTTTTTCATCATGCACGGATTGTACTCCTGCAACCATTCTGCAACATCAGCTAAAAGATAAAGCCCAGAAAATTGGATTTCAGATTTAGCCCTTTGTTTCTCAATTTCGAAAGGGCTCTTGCTACCCTTAGAGACCAAACTCTGATTCCTCTTGGGTTTCTTGGTAGCAGGAGGATGGCAGGGGGAATAAATATAATTAGAACTGGTTTCACGGCCAGCAATAAGCCTCAAATCCCTAATTTTTCCATTCAAGTTCCCTGACTGCAATTCCATGTCCTGTGCAATAGCCATAGACATTGAACAAGATGAAGAGGCCTCCACCGAGGGTTTGCTGTTGGAGGTTGTATACTGACTACATGCCTAGTGAATCAAATGAGGAAAAAGACAAGGACTTGGATGCTGATTTTGATTATTGAATTATTTTCTGATAGGCAAAAGACTCTAGTCCATTTGGATCTTATAAATTTACAATCAACATGGACTAGTCAATTTTTTCATTTGCAAGTTGGCATTATATATAATATAGTATATCATTTGGATTTCAGGCTCTGAGTTTTTGAATCTTGATTGTAGTGTCTAAAACTAATGCATATTCACATTTCACATTATGAAAAAAATCACAGATGGTCTTGCTTTGATAGACTAACTGACCCACAAAGGGTGATGATATGCACATACCTCAAGGAGATTCTAGCGAGCAACTTGAAATGCTACAACCCCGACATTGAACCACTGTGTCGTTGGAAAATATCCTAATTTTTTAATTTGTACATGTCTATTTTTTTCTAATTTTGTGTGCCTAGGGAAAAGTCACATGACCTGGACTCGATAATGACTTGGTAAATCCAAAGTGGAGACTCAACAAAACTCCACAATATCACAACTTAGTAAAAATACAGGGAAGTAAACTCAATCAAACTCAGCAAAATTATTGAACAAAGTGAATCTGAAAGATTTTAATCAGGAGTATTGAGTCAGCTAGCTAGCTCTGAGAGCAGAATTAATTCAGGATTTCTCACAGACTTATACAGAATGCTTATAATTGATATAAAACCAGTACTCACGTGGAGAAAGGAGATGAAATTTCATGAAAATGGGCTAAAATTCAATGAAAATTATAACATACCTTATGAAAATATGAATGCTAGATGAGAGTAATGGTTGATACTTCAGTGAAAGCCAGGCAGTATATGTTCAGGGTTGATTCATGGAAGAGGCGGAGGAATCATAAAATTTTGTCCTAAAATTTAAAGCTAAAACAACAAACATTTTAAACAGAGTGACATTTTCATTCGATAGCATTTATGCAAACATTTGGGAGAAATATCCCAACGTATAAATTGTACTCTTTGATGAAAGGAGGTGTTTGTGAATCGTAATTAGTTACATTTTTTTTCCTAATGTCACTTACAATCTTCCACAGCTGAGAAATCTATCGTTGGGGGATAACAATATTGGTTCAACATTGCCTCGCAACCTTTCCATGTGCAGGCAGCTTCAGTGCTTGAATTTGTCGCAGAATATTTTTGTGGGGAACCTTTCGGACTATATTTCAGAGCTTGCAAAGCTGGAGTACTTGGATATATCGAGTAACAATTTCTCTGGTTCGATTCCTGCAGGAATTCAGAAATTGTGAAGGCTTCAAGTACTGAACCTATGCTGTAATCTGCTAAACAAGACAATCCCAAATTTTTTTGGAAATCTCAATAATCTGCAGAAATTATTGTTGGCATAAAATCCCTTTGCCCCTGGTGTGATTCCTCCGGAGCTGGGGAAGCTAGCAAAGTTTCAGAATCTATGGGCTACTTCTTGTAATCTTTACGAATAACTTGAATTGTAGCTTACCTTCGAATTTGGGGAAATTTTCCGCCCTGCAAATGCTAGATATCAAGAAATCGACTGAGTGGCACTCTTACACTGGATCTTTGCAAGCATGGGAAGGTGCACCCCGCTCGTACACCCCGCCGAACTTGAGAATGGCTCCAGGAAGCTCCTTAAATGGGCTGTTGCTATTGTTATGTGGCCCAACTTCTAGAGTGAAAGACAGGTATGAAATTCTGGGCGCCCTAGGTAGCTAGGATTGATTAGACTGTATCAAATTTTCATCTGGTTAAAATTGTTTTCCTATGTACATGAATAATAACTGTGTTTAATCTAAAAGTTGAGAATGTTTCAATCGTCTAACATCTAAATCAATGATGTATAATGGTACAGTTGGCAATTAGGAAAGTTGTTTTCAAATAAAAATGCTATACAGCGTGATAAGAGAATATAGTCAGAAAATGTTCCAGACATGATCAACTTCCTAGGCTACTTAATTTACAACCATATTCAAACAGTGCTAACATATGTCTGCATTTTTCATTGATCTAGAACATTGAACAACATATTCATGATTTTGTGCATACCAATGTTGCTTGGGAGCAGGAGCAGGAGTGGGAGGCAGGAGCAGGAAGTGGGAGCAGAAGCGGGAGAGGGGAGCAACATTTTCAAAAGCTCCCAGGTTGGTAGCGAATTTTTATATATTTTGATGCATATATGTCAACAAAAGTATGTAGAATGATGAATTAGATATAAAAAGCATAAAAACATGAGGAAGAGAGCTAGCACTTGTCTTTTGGAGAAATTTCTAATCATATATACATTTGACAAATGAACAAGAAGGGCTACTTCATACATGACACTAATTCTTTTGACTCTAAATGACCAATCCTAATGCTCTCAAGTGAGAGCCAACTAAAAATAAAATCACTTTCTCATGAAACCCATGAGGTAAGGCTTTATAATAATTTTATTATTATTATTAAAAAAAAATTGTCAAAAAACTAAATTACACCATTACAATCATAAATATATACATGCCAAACACTTATGCTGAAAAGCAAGATTGCTGGAAGTCCCTACAAGACCTCAAGCACACAGAGTATGGCACAAATTGCATTCTAGGGGGAGATTTCAATACAGTTCTAAAACAGGACAAAAAGAGAAGAGGGACAGGGGTAAGAGAAATTCACTAGAAAGACTTAGAAGACCTGCTAATGCAGTCAAATCTCTTCGATGTGAAGCTGAGAAAATTTAAATACACATGGAACAATAAGAGGGTGGGACCGGGGCACATAGCAGCAAGGTTAGACAGGTTTTTAGCTTCAAATATTCTCCTATCAACGTCCTTCACTATAACTTCAGAGATCCGACCATGGTGTGGATCAGACCACTGGCCGATCACACTTCTTGTTTCTCCTCCAGTAAACTATGTACCAATCCAATTAAAATTCTCCCCATTATGGATCGAATCAGTTGGATTTTCTGAAATGATCGCTGCATCCTAGGCTCAGTGGGTAAATGGCAGCCCTATAACCATATGGGAAAGGAAAGTTAAAAGGTTAAAAGCCGACATCAAAGAATGGCTCAAAACATATAATGCAAATATGTCCCTAAATGTCAAAACAGCAGAAGACAATCTTGCAAAAAAGCAGGCTCAAATAGAAAACAATGAAGTGGAGAAGGTGGACTTCCAAGAAGAAATAAAAATGTTCCAAACATACCACGCAAGCCTGAGACAAGAGGAAGATATGTGGTGGCTCAAATCTCTCAATAGCTATCTCAGCTCTGGAGACAGGAATACAAAATAATTTCACAAGCAAGCAAAATTTCGAGAGATCAAAAATGGCATTACCCAAATTCAGCATGGATCTCAAACTCTCAATTCTTTTCATGAGATTAAGGCCGATGCAATAGATCACTTCTCTGCCCTGTAACATGATGAACAACCGTCGGCCCCCATTAGTGAAGCCTTCTTCTTGGACTTGATGCCTTCTTTGGTGACTACTGAAGCCAATGAAATCCTTGCTGCTCTGCCTGATCCTAAAGAAATTCAAAACGCAGTCTTTACCTTTTCTCCAAATAAGGCCCCTAGGATTGATGACTTCACTGGTAGGTTTTATTAAACCTATTGGCATCTAATAAAAAGAGATTTATGCCGAATGATCGGGTATTCCCTAAAGATCTCATACATCGGCGGTGGAATAAATTCAGCCTTTTTAGCCTTGATACCAAAAGAACAAAATCCATCCTCTTTCTTGAGATTTAGGCCAATTTTCCTCTGTAACTTCTCTTATAAAATTACTGCCAAAATCCTAGCCCTTAGACTGAAAGTCCTCTTGCCTCTCCTCATCCCTCCTAATCAAGGCAGCTTCGTCCCGGGAAGACAAATCTATGACACAATACAATCTTAATCCAGGAAGCCGTTGACTCAAGTTGGAGACGTGAGCAAGGAACGGTCATTAAACTGGATATGGCCAATGCATTTGACAGGGTTCAGCATAAATTCCTCCTCGACATAATGAAGATGGGATTTAAAGAGACCTTCATCGGATGGATAGAGAAATGCATTGCCAGGCCCTAGATCTCTCCTCTTATTAATGGTAGGGGGGATGGGTTCTTCCAAGCTTCAAGAGGTCTCTGACAAGGGTGCCCACTCTCGCCCTTTATATATATATTGGTCGAAGAGGCTCTTAGTCGCAACCTTGAAGCAGCAAGGATCTCTCATCACATCCTAGGAATCAGATTCAAAGAAGGAATCAAAAGCATAAATCACGGGAAATTTGATGATGACACAACTCTTCTAGGTGGGGCCTCTCTAGTCATAACTAGAAGATTCAAGTCTTACTTGCACAGATTCCAAGAAGCATCTGGAGGGAAAACAAGTGATGCCAAATGTAGAATATATGCATGGAATATCTCCATTAGAAAGGCCAATAAAATAGAAGAAATTTTGGGATTTAAGGTAGAAATAGACTGGAAGGAATTTAAATACTTAGGAGCTAAGTCACCAGGTTCGTGTTCGTGTTCGAGTTCGGCAACGTTGAAATTCGAATAAAGTTCGGCACCGAAAATTTTTCCGATAAAGTTCGGCATAAAATTCGACATATAGAAATTAATATATATATATATATATCTCTCTCTCTCTCTCTCTCTCTATATATATATATATATATATATATAACAATTTTAAGCATGTTGAAAGATAAATATGATGCACATAAATAAGATGATAGGATTATTGCTCAAACATTTACATCATTTCAATTTTCCACATATAAACCGTGAAAGTGAGTGCCAAAATTCCAATAAATAACCAACTTCAGTCTTCCATACATAGTAAACAAGGTGAGAAATTCATCATAGACCATGGGCCATTTCAGATTTCATATATTGAAAACAATCTGATAAAAAAGTATTCAAAATATATAAAATTTAAAGTACTTTGGCAGTTTTAGAATATTGTTCATGCAAAAAGTAAACTAGAAGTCTAGCAAAAAGTAAACTAGAAGTCTAAAACGAACACAAGTTTTATTCTTGATGTTCTGATGGCCCACTTGTGATATCAAAAAGTTCTATATCATCAAGAGCAGTATGGGTTGTGAATCCGCTAGATGCCTCAGCATCAGATTCATCACTCAGTTCCCTGTCAATGTCACTATCATTGTAAAAATCAGCTTCGCCTTCATCCCTTGATGCATTAAGAACAGGATCAATGTATGGAGTAGAGGAATTGGATGACTCTTTTGACACATTTTTCAAAGCCAAGTGCAAGTTAATACGAACATAAACAAGTTCTTCTAATCTTCCAGATAACAATCTATTTCGTTTCTTGGAATGAATGTGGTCAAAGGAACTCCAATTCCTTTCACACGCTGATGCACTTGATCCCTGACTTAAGATACGAATTGCAAAATTTTGCAATTCTGGCGCCCCTGGACCATAAAACTCCCACCATACTGCTGGATCACTTACGCTCCTATCATACTTTGTTGATTGTGTACCAAATAGCCCTTCTTCTAACTTGTATGCCCTCAACTTAGATCTGACCAAACCTGCAATTGTTGGATCTGGATGTAGCTTCTCAATAGCATGAATAAGTCCATTCATGACTTCTTCATCCCTATTTTTGGGCAACCCAAACAATCTAGGGTCCAAATAACATGCTGCTGCATGTAATGGAATATGCATCATCTTCCATCTTTGATCAATTACTTCCCATATCTCTTGGTAATCAGCTTCCACATTATTAAAAGCACTTGCAATGGCCTCTTTGCAACGATCAATACTTTCATAAACAAAACCCATACAAGGTTTGTCACCATCAACCATGCGGAGCACATTAACAATTGGGCCACATATTTTTAAAACCTTGTCTGCATTTTCCCAAAAGCCATTATTGAACACTATTTGTTCAACATGTTTCCCCTTAGATTTCTTTGAAAGGGGAGATCCTTCCCACTCAGTATTGCAGAAAACAACTCTTAGGCTTCCTTTTTCCTCAACAACTCTTTTCAAAGTAATATAGAAAGTAGAAAACCTTGTATCACAAGGCCTCAACAACTCTTTAGATGCATTCTTCCTGTATATGCTCAAAGTGAGACGATGGTTGATGATGAAGTTTGCAATTGTTTTGGCTCTTCGTATTGTTTCATTGACCCAAGGAAATTTGGCTAAATCATGCAACATCAAATCCAAATAGTAAGCTGCACAAGGGGTCCAATAAATATGATTATAATTTTCCATAATCATTCTCCCTGCACCAACACAATTTGATGCATTATCTGTAACAACATGGACATCATTTTCCACCCCAACCTCTTGAATTGCTTCATCCAAAATTTCAAAAATAAATTCTGATGTATTCACCTGATCCATTGCATTAACTGCTTCAATAAAATTACCCCTTGAGGACTGTAAACAAGCACATTGATCAAAATTGGAGATGACACAAATCTGACCAACCGTCACTCAAAATTGTGCACCTTGTATGCTTCCAAGACTCTTTTATCTCAGACAATTTTGCTGTGACTCTTTATTTTGTTTTCTTTAGCAAAGTGGTCCTTAAAGCTTCAGATCCGGGAGGAACATAGCCCTTTCAAAAATCAATGGCCTTTTTAATTATATTTTTAAAATGTGGACTCCTAGCCACATTAAAGGGAATTGCACATGCATAAAAAAATTCTGCACAAGCATCATCAACTTCCTGTCTCTCCACAGGTTTCCAGAATTGAGTTAATGTTTTGGTTCCACCTGTTTTTACAGCAATAGAACTTGATCCACCAATGGCTGACATTGAATTAGTGGTGAACGTGTTTGAGGAAGAGATGGCAATCTCCCTCTCAATTCGCTGCCTCTTCTGCTCCCTTTTTTCCTTTTCCGCCTTTGAAGAGGAATAGATTTTTTCCACTGCAGCTTTTTGTTCATCTGAGATCTTAGTGTAGCCCTCAACACCACCTCCACTTCTATTGCTAATACTGAGAAGGTGATCCACAGCTCTAGTTAAAGAGCCAGTGAATTGATGCCCACAAATCTCACACACAAGATTTTTCCCATCTTTTCTAACAAAATTCCATGCTACCTGAGTTGATTTTGGGGGTGCCATCGTCCTGACTCTTGATTGCTGAAGTGAATCACAGTGGGTGAAATGTCTGTAATTTTTTTTTAAAATAACATTATGATTAGTTCTAAATAATTTTTCATTGACTGTACTGTAGTTTAAATAATTTCAATTTTGCATTATGACTGTACTGTAATTCTACTAGAATGTAATTAATTTCTTTTTTAATAAACAGACTTACAAATAAAGGACAGATTAAAAATTTAAAGCCTGTGTTATTAATATTTTTATGAGGCATTACAGACTACAATAACCCTAAGGGCCTAGCCTATCACAAATTCACAATATCATTAATCGACAGTGGACACCAATAGTTCAGTTTCTGTCAGAGAATAGGAAAAGAAAATGGCGCTCTGGTACATGCAAAATGCCCATATATTGAACCATAATCACCTGCTGAGTCTGTGGATGAATCTAGGGCTGGTTACTGAGGAATTTTTTTCGGTCCTGTGGTAGGGAATTTCTGAGCAGCGAATCAAGGTCAATATAAGATCTACTCTGACAACATTCGGCCTTCTTGTTCTCTATTCTGTCCAAGTTTTGTTGAGGTCACAATTGTACATGATTGGGACCTAATAAAAATTCTGGAGCAGAATTGATCCGAATGGAAAATGGCATAAACTCATGGTATTCATCTACCCATATTATCCATCCACCCATGGAATTTACCCATGGTATTGTAAATGGCATAAACCCATGGTATTCATCCACCCATGATATTTATTCGCCCATGGTATTGTAAGTGACCCATGATATGTATCCACCCATGGTATTCATCCACACATGGGATTTACCCATGGTATTGTAAGTGGTATCTACCCATGGTATTGGCCTATGGTATCTACACCTATGGTATTGTATCTCAAAAAAGGCTATAAATAACAAGCCTCACTTTGTAAAAGGACAGATTGTTTGCCACAATGTAGCTTCCACAGTTATTCTCTGCTTTAATAAAACAAGTTTCTTTGTGGTTTTATTTTATTTGTGTTCTCTTTTTTTTTCTAGCATCCTAATTTTGCAGATCTTGTCAGATCCATTTCAACTTTTTAGATCTTGGGGGCCTCCCCCCAAGATCTGGATCAGTGGTATCAGATTCAGGTTACGCCTCCATGGGAATAAGGGTTTGAAACATATTTCAGTTTCAATGTTTTGCAGCAATCTTCAACAAAATCCATGAATTTTTTAGGGCGGCGAGTTTTCAGATCTGATCTGAAAATTTTGGTGAAATATTTACAAAAACAAAGACCAGATCTGGATTCCTTGCGAAAAAATACTCAAATTCAAAAAAAAAATCGGCCAATTTGGATCAGATGAGGGAGATATCGCTGATTCAAAATCAGCAATGTTGAAGCAATTTTTCTGACGACAATTCATGGACGGCGGCTCTCCTGTCATTTTTTGAAATTTTTAGTGAAAAATTTCAGAGGAATGGATATATATCTGAGCTCCTCTTGAAAAATCACCCAATTTAAAAAAAAAATCGGTCGAATCGGAGTCCGGATGTGAGAGTTATTGTTGATCTAAAATCAACTATTTTTTCAGAAATTTTGTGACGGCGAGACAGTTCCAGCGCGAATTTGAGAGTCTAGAGTCTCCAGAGAGTGGTTTCAAACACATGAGAAGATGCAGAATGATCATTCCATTTCCAAAAACAGGTTATAATAAATATGTTGAGTTATATTGACCAAGTTATGCTCATTTTAAATTTGGAGCAGCATTCGGAGCGGGTTCCCTTTGGAGACGTGCCCTCCCACCCTGCTTTAGTAGGCACCTGCTTCACCTTCATCAGTTTCATCGTAGCAGCGTTCAACTTGGGTTATTTGGATATGTTCCCTCCCACCCCAAGCTATGTAGGCACCTGCTACTTCATCAACAATCAGCATCACAGTTATGGGTCAACCGCACAAAATCATTTTCATCGAAGTCCATTTGCTAGGCCGCACACTGTTAGTCACACAGTTGGTCACAAGCATTACAGGGTATCTCTATCCTCGGATCTTCGTTCATCATGTTTTTGGTTCATCCACAAACCCCCACTTCATCGAAGTCCATTTGCTAGGCCGCACACTGTCAATATCACAGTTGGTCACAAGCATTACAGGGTATCTCTATCCTCGGATCTTCGTTCATCACGGTTACGGGTTAACTACATAAAAATATTCTCTTCAGTGGCTCTTCATATTCAACAAAGGCTTCTTAGGAGGGAACTTCACGCAATGGGGACCATTGCTTCTTAAGGAGGGAGGAATGATCCGAATGGAAAATGGCATAAACTCACGGTATTCATCTACCCATATTATCCATCCACCCATGGAATTTACCCATGGTATTGTAAATGGCATCGACCCATGGTATTCATCCACCCATGATATTTATTCGCCCATGGTATTGTAAGTGACCCATGGTATGTATCCACCCATGGTATTCATCCACACATGGGATTTACCCATGGTATTGTAAGTGGTATCTACCCATGGTATTGGCCTATGGTATCTACACCTATGGTATTGTATCTCAAAAAAGGCTATAAATAACAAGCCTCACTTTGTAAAAGGACAGATTGTCTGCCACAATGTAGCTTTCTACAATTATTCGTTTTAATAAAACAAGTTTTTCGTGTTCTCTCTTTTTCCGGCATTTTAATTTTGCGTATCCGTGATCCATTTCAATTTTCTTAGATCTTGGGGCCTCCTCCCAAGATCCAGATCGTTGGTATCGTATTCGGTGTTACGCTCCATGGGAATGAGGTTTGAAACATATTTCAGCTTTCAATGTTTTATAAAGAATCTTCGCAAAAATCCATGAATGTTTTTGGGCTGCGAGTTTTAAGACCAGATCTGAAACTTTTGGTGAAAAAATTGCAAAAAACAAAGACCAGATCCGGATTCCTTGCGAAAAGTACTCAAATTCAAAAAAAATGGGCCAATTTGGAGTTCGATGAGGGAGATATCGGGCCGATTCAAAATCATGAATGTTGAAGCAATTTTTTTGACGACAATTCATGGACTCCGCAGATCTCCGTCATTTGTGCAATTTTTAGTGCAAAATTTCAGAAAAATGGATATAGATCTGAGCTCCTCTTGAAAAATCACCCAAATTCAAAAAAAAAAAAAATCTGGTCGAATCTGAGTTCAGATGTGGGAGTTATCATTGATTTAAAATCAACTATTTTTTCGTAAATTTTGTGATGGCAAGACAGCTCAGCGTGAATCAAGAGTCTAGAGTCTCCAAATAGTGGTTTCAAACACGTAAGAAGATGCGTAATGATCATTCCATTCCCAAAAAACAGGTTATAATAAATATTTTGAGTTATATTGATCGAGTTATGCTCATTTTAACCGGAGAAGTATCTGCAGTGGGTTCCCTTTGAGACATGCCCTCCCACCCCGCTTAGTAGGCACCCCGCTTCACATTCATCGGGCTTCAACATAGCGTTGTTCGGCTTGGGTTGGTTTGGAGATGTGCCCCCTCCCACCCCAAGCTATGTAGGCACCTCCGGCTACTTCATCAACAATCAAGATCATGGTTATGGGTCAACCGCGCAAAATCATTTTCATTGAAGTCCATTTGCTAGGCCGCACACTCGTTAGTCACACAAATCTCTGGTCACAAGAATTACAGGTCTCTCTATCCTCGGATCTTCGTTTGTCATGGTTTTGGTTTATCCACAAACCCACACTTCATCGAAGTCCATTTGCTAGGCCGCATAATCGTCAATATCACAAGCTTGGTCACAAGCATTACATGGTATCTCTATCCTGATTCGTTCATCATGGTTATGGGTTAACTACACAAAACCTTTCTTCTGGCTCTTCATATTCAACAAAGGCTTCTCAGAGGGAACTTCACGCAATGGGGACCATTGTTTAAGGAGGGAGGAATGATCCAAATGGAAAATGGCATCAACCCATGGTATTCATCTACCCATGTTATCCATCCACCCATGGAATTTACCCATGGTATTGTAAATGGAATCAACCCATGGTATTCATCCACCTATGATATTTATTCACCCATGGGTAAGTGACCCATGGTATGTATCCACCAATGGTATTCATCCACACATGGGATTTACCCATGGTATTGTAAGTAGTATCTACCCATGAAGCAGAACGTGTGCACATAACAATAAGCCTCAGCTTTGTAAAAGAATGATTGTCCGCCACAACGTAGCTTCTACAATTATCGTTTTAACAAAACAAGTTTCTTCGTGGTTTTATTTTTCTTTTGTGTTCTCTTCTTTCCGGCATTCTATTCTTAAAATCTGTCGATCCATTTGATCTCTTTTTAGATCTTGGGGGCCTCCCCCAAGATCCGTATCGCTTGAACCACCATGACTATTTAGCACCTAAATGGATGATGATTGGACTAGGAAATAACTAGGAAGACAAAAAGTGTGAAAGTTCAACCTTCCAATTTCCATGTTGAGAGGATGGTGCATAAAAGAAAAAGGATAATATATGTGAAAAAGAAGAGTTAGAGAAGGATAAGTAAAACCAAAAGAGCTCAAGACATTAAAATAGGAAGGAGCTCATGAAGCTAGAAGAGGAGGTTGAACAGGAGAAGAAGACAACAATTCTTTAAGTTTGGTATGAGATACGATGAGTGTGTTTGGAAGGGGAACAAAACATATTGCATTCTAATTGTAAGACATTTTTGTGTGCATATGAATAAGAAGTGGAAATTTTGTATTGTCTCTTATCTTGCTCGCAAATATTCTTGATTTCCTTGTTGTATGTGGTAGTTTTTACCTCTATTATGCTAAAGTATATAAATCCTTGTGTGCTCTATGTGTGGAGACCATGTTCCTATAGTGGTTTCGTCTAGGCTTACATTCTCCTCTATGTTATGGCATCGCAGCTCATTTAAGCTCTTGAGATTGGTTCCTAAGTTAGTGCTTCTATAGTTCATGGTTATGGTTCAACCCATGAGGGGTGGTTCAAAAAAATTACTACAGAAAATTTATGAGTGAATGTTGGTCTAGTTGAGGTCCACTAGACAACTTGTAAGAATTCCTCCACATAGAGAAAGAGTAGCACCAGAATTTCTAGAAATCGAGAATTGGAGGAATTGAGAAGGAGAATAAAGATTTGGAAAATGGAAGACCTCGGGATGCTAAAAACATACCTAAGTTGTATGAGATCAAGAAGAGAAATATGTTGAGTAAGTGGAACAAACAAATACATTTATTATCCTTTCTAAAAAATAGAGGTAGTGGAAAGGTGGAAGTTTCATTCTATGGTGGAAATCTAAAGGTTGAGACCGTCATTGATTAGGTAGGGGAGCTTTGAAAATGTACTTTGACTATGAGAGTGTTCTATAATCTAAACCGTGTTTGATTTACCATGACAAAGTTAAAAGGACATGTTGTACTTTTGTGGGTGTTGGCATGTTAATTTGTCACCGTCCTCGCAATCCCTATCTTGCCCATTGGAGGGTCATTTCTATGACGAATAAGTAGTGTCATGCCTTGCAAATACCATCATTGCATCCCTTGCCATGAGGACAACATTCCTTCCGTTGATCATTTCCTTAAGAAGACCCCAAAAACACATACTTTGCCTTGCGCTAGTAGCCCGGTTATGTCCTCACACCAATGAGGAAAGCTAACACTAGGCCCGCGCCGCTGGCGCTTTGTTCCGGCGAAGCACCGTGCCAATCGTTTATGGAATTTTTTTTTTAAAAGAGGCAAAGTTTCGATTACAACAACTTCATGGATGAGTCATGAGGAGTGGTTTCGACCGAATAACCATAGCCTTCCTCCTTTGGCCTCTTGTTTCCACCTTATGGGGAACCTCCCAAGGGATAAGGCTCCCTTCCTCCTCTCCTCTATAAATATAGCCATCTTCCTATCGATGAAGGGGCCTACCTAGTTGTTTACAGTCTCGGTAGCCCTAACAGAGTTGAATCAATAGTAAGGAGATTATCGTCGCATGTACCCGAAGAGAGAGACTTGTCCTTTTCCCGACGAGCTTTTACCGAGACGTACTCCTTTGTCGACCCGCCGAAGGAAGATCCGTGTCGCAGCTCGTGTTGTATCTTTTCTTTGTTTTGATTAACAATAAACAACTTCGATTATGGTTCCACTCGTATGTTTATGTTTTATGTTATGAGTTGTATCTTCTCTCGAATTCATACATAATTGCATGTATTAGGTTTTACGCTTGTGTGTTTGTTGTTTCTTCTTGTACGTGTGTGTTCGATCGCGTCAAGTGAGAATCATGATCTCGCCTACAAGGGACTAAGCGCCATATTCTCCACAAACGACGCAACAGACTTAAGGTAGGCCTCTTGTCACATCTTGGTCTTTTACCAGGAACTTGCATCTAGTTGACCTTGCCATGTTGGACCCATCCGGGCTAGTAGGATCGCTCGGGTCCGCGTAGGATTTACCTCTCCAACAAACTCAGACCATATCAAAATTTGATTGGAGTTTTTCTTGTCTCTTTCGGCTGTTTTTGCTTTTGCTCTCTGATTTTCTCTTCTGCCCCGTTCTTCTATAAACCTCTGAGCTCATTCCCCGTAGATCGAAACTCGACCTCTATTTTCCGTGGCCTCATCTTTTCATGGTTGGCTTGATTGGCGCGGCCTACCTCGACACGCACCCATTAGTGCAAGTTTCTGCCCATCACTCGCACCATCCCCCGTCCGGCGCGGATTGCGAAATGCAGATGGGGGCTTTGTCACTATCTCCAGGTGCTAGGGTTTTCCTTGTTCGAAAGTATTTTTGGTCGTTGCTTTTCCTTTTGGGTTGTTTCTAGATTTTTCTGAAGCAAATGTGGCCATTCGGGGTCGGGAGAATTTTTTTTTTCATTTTTATGTGTTGGCACTTGTTGTCGGCTAGCAACTCAGGCCATCAGGCCATTGGTGCTAGTTGTCGCTGAGCAAGTCGTGCGAGTCGTTTAGTCAACGCACAAAAGTCGTGCCAATTTACCGCAGTGTGAAAATTGAGTTTTTTTTCCTAAATCCTTCACTGCCAGGCTCTTCCTTCCACTCTTTTCTCTCGTATGAGCATATATTACATTGCTCATTGTTTAACCGAGATGTATTCTTTCCATGATTGCTTGATGAAAGGGAACGAATGTTTGTTTTGATCTCTATGCTTTGGAAGTCCTCTTTGTGCTTGACCTCATATGTCTTGCAGCCTTTTGAAGGATTTCAAGTATAAAAGTGTTTTGAAACAACCATTGCATTCTTAGTGTTGGTTTACATCTCTTTTGCATTCATCTTCCATTAAGAAGATTTCATTTAGTTTAGTTTTCGCCCAAAGTTTTTCGTTAAAATGTGCATTAGATCACATCACATTGAAAAGTATTCTTGAGATTTATCATTGAACTTAGATCACATTGTTTAATGATTGAAAGCTAAAAATCGCATTGAGTGCATTCTCTTTCATTAAAAGCATACATTAGTAGATTCAATTTCATCAAAAAATGCATTGAGTGCATTCTTATCATTTGAAAGGAAAAAGGAAATTGCATAGATTACAATTGCATAGTTTTCAAAAAGAGGATTTTGCATAGATTACATTTCCCACTCCGTATTGTTGGATGTTTTAGATTACTTTCTTGATAGTGTTTCATCTAGTTTGGAAAAAAATTTCGTTTTCTTCGTATTGTTGTTTGTTGCATCATTTTTTAAGTTCTTCCTTAACTAGATAGCATTCATCGAATTGAAAAGTTTTCTTTCTCACATAGCTACATATAGGAGATTGTCGTATGACATATGGTAGGGCCTTGAAACCGAGAACAATTGAAGATCAACCATAAAATTTATTCAATCAACCTAAGGAAGCATTGAAACATTAAGAAATATTTAGAGGTCTATGTTAGTGACTTGTCTTCGTCGTTAAAACTAGTAGTCGTCACCGCCTCTGGCTTTAGATAGCACTAGTATGGACTTGTGCTCCCCGTACCATCGCGTATATAAAAGGAGACCCCACTAGGTTGCTATCCTTTATCCATAGGAAGCCGAGTCTACCACCTTATACCCATGATACACCGGACACAACATTCGGGGAGATTGCCCGCACGTATGTCAAGTCCTCGTTTGATTTCTATTTCATTTTTGAAACCAAGGTGTATATTTCAAGCTCACTGACATTCTGTACACCCATTTTCCAGATTACCAGAGTTACTATTTTCGATCTTAATGACTTCAAATTTTGAAAAGATCATCAAGTGCTTGTCCTTTCACACTTGTTTCCAACTGAAAGTGATAGAGTCACCTTTTGCCTCAAGTTTTCGACTTTAAAAGATGAAACAAATGTAGTTTTTTTGTTTCAATGTTTAAAAAATTAATCGCTCATGAAATATTCCTCGGTTAAAGTTAGTTACCCTAGGGTTTTGTTCTAAAGTCGTTTCAATGGCAACTTTTTTCCCGAGTTCACCAAACAAGGAATCCGTCCGAAGGGAATTCCAGGGTCCTTTTCCTCCTTTGGAAACAAGTTGGTGCTCCTTATATGGCAACGTTGTCCCTTCCTCGGGTTAACTCTTGGGGTTGCCCTGCTTGGTTTTTCAACCTTTGTGGTCCCGAATGTCCCGACTATCGTTCAGACCGCTTCCTCCGCCCGAACAACGCCATGTTGATTCCAAGGTAACCTCTCCCTCTTCTTCGCATGTTTACTGCCCTCCTCTTCATATCACTGGTGAAAGTCTAGATTCAAGTAACTAGGTGGCTAAGAAGAAAAAGAAGAAGAAGAAGACAAAGAAGAAGAAGTCGATAAGCAAGAGGCTAAGGTCGCAACTACCGGCTTAAAACATCTCTGCTCTTGACAAATCTTCCAACCTTCCGTGGAAAGCACCCTCAGAGACAGAGAGCATGTTGTGTCGTGGAAACCATCTTCGAGATTACCTTGGCATTCCCAAGGTGCTAAAGAATGGTCCAACGCGTCGCCCGTTGTTGCCTTTGGCTTCCGGGGAGTCAGTTAGCACACATTCAGCCAGTCAAAACCTAAGAAGTAGGGTAAGCTCACTAATCCCCGTGTTGTGTGGAAGGGCACCACATCTTCACCTTGTTCGTACATGGATGAGTCAAAATCCAGTTTTGGAAAACTCAACCCGTTTCTACACCATGCCTTCTCCGTCGGTTATAAATGCCTTTGAGTCCTCCACAAGTCGATCCCCCACAATTGGTCAAGAGTCATCCTTGGCTTCCATCCCCGCTCCCTCGGAAATTAAAATTTAGAATCCATCCCGACCAACCACGGTCGTGGGATTCGCTGAATCGGCCCCGTTTGCGTACACCTCAGTATTTTTACCGCGGAGAGTGGACCTCACACCCTCGAAAGTTCTTCTTGTTTCTTCGGTATCTCTACTTGGAGAAAGATTCTCCGTCCCCATACCTCAAGAAGTCGCTCCTCCGCTCCCCATGATGGAGGTCCTGGAGGACACTCCTCCCGCCTTCGAGATGGAGGCCGGGAGGATGCTCCTTCTTCTTTCTCGTAACACTAGGGGGAAGACCATCTCGGCCGATGGTAGCCCCTCCGAGGCTTGGTCGCTTCCTGAGATTGAGTCGATTTCTGAGATACTTCCTTCCGTCTTATGTGCCTTCGAGATCACTTTCTGCGAGACAGTGCCTCATCCGTTCATACCCAACACCATTATAGACGAAGGTGCATTTGTTAGTATTTATCCTCAACTACTTGGCTAGTTTTCGCCGCCGCCGCTTGTGCCTATTACGTGTAACTGTTGGTGTTTTCGTTTGGGAGAACCAGTCGGACCCAGGGGATCCTCCAAGGTTACTCCGCTGAGGTGTCCGTCCATATGGACGATGGTTGTCTTGCTTCCCTTGGATTTCAATTCCTTTCTTGTATGATTACACTTATGCGATGGGAGCGCTCGTCTTCCCCTCCCTTTTTCGTGTGGTCTTTTTTCCATATGAATAATACTCACAATTACCGATCGGAATCTTTTGTTCTTTGGTCCCGATGTGGTTGCCGGCCCACCATCATTCCTTCTAGGTTTTTATCCACTCATTGTATCCGCCCCACCGCAGTCAACTATGCATACCTACCCCGCAGGCTCGTACTCAAGGATATTGCTATTGTGCATAGTGTGTCGGGGGGCATTGGGTTCCCGTACCTTCCAAGATAAGCTTCTTTCATCGTACATGGAACCTTGGAAGCCATGGATTCTTGTTCATCATGATGAGTGTCCGCAGTGAGAGTTCGTTGTCTGCAGTCGTTCATTGGGAAACGTAAAACAAGGTGTTCGGAGCGCAGTTCCTCTTCTTGTGCTTCTGTTTGTTAAAATGAAACAAGGTGTTCGAGGATAGTTCTTTTAATGTGTCAACCTCGTTAAGATAATGAAACACGTTCCGTTCAATTCCAGTCTTTGATGAGATCTTCATAAAATCCAAGTCGAGTCTTTCTCTGGTCTCGATAATATTCTGAACCTTCACTCCATCTACTCTCATGGACCAAGCTTTGGGGGGCATGTACTCGAATTGAGTCACCATGCCGCAGTATGCTTATTTCTTTTTTCAAGTATATTTTGTTTGCTTCAAGCTTGTAAAAATGAACTGTTTCAAGCATAGTTTATCTTTGTTTCAAGCTTGTGTAAAAATGAAACCCACTTCAAGCGCAGTTTTCCGATTTCAAGCTTGTGTAGAAATTGAAACCATTCCCATTTTACCTCTTGTGACTTTCATTTTATCGTCTTCTATTTTTGGCTTGATGAGCCTTGGTTTTCTCATTCCATCGTCCCCATCTCGCTCGGGTCGATCACACGCATTCACTTGATTGTTTCACCCATTCCTAAGGAACCGCCGTGATGAGTGGTCTTGTTAGCCAACCTCTTAACTCTTTACTTGTTCTCGAGTGCTTCCACCATTAACAAACTAGTTGCTACCCCTTATGGCCTAATTTCGTTCCTTCAGGAGGAGCCAACTTTCACTCTTTTCCGACTCTTAAAAATTCGAAAAGATTACCAGTTGTTTCGTTGTTTTGATCTCGTTAAAAGTGGTTGTGAAGCGACATCTACCCGCATTCGTTTACCCCTTTTTCTGGCCGGGATAGATTATTTACGAAAAGTAACACCAGCCTATCGCGACTAGGAGGTTTTCTCAACATAGTTTTCTACCTTTCTGGATCTGAGGAACTATTTACGAAAAGGGACCGCCGGAGTTTAATTTTCCCCGTTGTCTTTTCAAACTCTCTAAATATGAAAAGACACCGATTTCTTCCTTTGCTAGACTCGTTAAACCCCGATGACATTAGATCTTACCGTAATGATGATATTCGAGTTTCTCCTAGGGCTCTACAAATGTACCAGATGGACGTCCGAAGGACGAAATTATATTAAAAGCATATGCTATCCCCTTCAAGCTTGTTCTCACAAAAATAATTGTGTACCAGAAATGGTGGGGAAAAATGGAACCGCATCATCATCGTGCTCGTATGTCGCTCTTGAACATGGCACTTGTCTTCATTCGTGTTTCAAGTTGGGGACATCTCATCTCACTCTCTGCTTGCCTCCATGGGTTTGGGTATCCATTTTTGACCTCTCATCCGCTCTTGCCTCGTCATCATGACCTCTCGATCTTTTGATGTTAAATACTACCAAATCCATTGTCGTGCCGCCGATATGTTCAAGAGAAGCTGGACCGCAAGTTTCAACCTTCCTCTCGATTCTCGTCCGATCCCGATTCACAAGCATTATATTCCTCTCCGTCTCGTCAATGATGGGAAACACTATGGCCCACCTTCGATCGCGCCCTCGCCTTGACCAGCTCGCTATTCTGTAGTTGGACGAGAGACTCTCTTCCCGCACCTTGGAGCCTCGCATGCCTCAATGGCAGTTCTTCGCATTCGACGGCATGTTTTCGATCATTGAACTTCTCACCGGATGATCTTCGATGTGTTTTGACGTTAGCTCACTCGTTCACATTCCGGGTGGGATTGTACCCATAGTACCTTAAGGCTATTTTCATTATTGGTGGTTCCTCTCGAGTCCGTTAACAACTTTCATCATTGGTCGGTAATCGGACGATGTTCTTGCATGTTCGACTTCACCACTTATTCACATGCTAGAACTTGTACTTTGTTCGTGTCGAGATGGAGCACAAGACCCTATATTTTTTTTGTTAGAATCTAGGCCTTACTTTGTGGATTATTATGATTAGTTACATGACCTCTATTGATTGGATGGCCGCACTGTCACTAAGTTCTATTTATCGATCTCATTGACAACAGCCTAATGCTTCAGATATTGATTATTGTATACTTATTATGGAGAGTTGTGCCCATACCACATACTATGTATTTGAGATATCAATTAAAATTTTGTCTGTATGTTTTCCACGCAAGAGCGCTGGACACATTCTCATAAAGCATTTCACCCTTCTTCTCTCGGCTCATGCTTTAGGGGTATCCGTTAGCACGGTAATTTGTCACCGTCTCCGTAATCCCCATATCACCCATTAGAGGGTCATTTCTATGATGAATAAGTAGTGTCATGCTTTCCTGGTGCCTACCACTTGCTGTATCCCTGCCATGGAGGACAGATTCTTCTGCCAGGATTGGCCCCCCCTGAAAGGCACCCCCCTAAAAACACCTGCTGTCTTGGCATCGGTAGCCCATTATGTCCTCGCGCCAATGAAGAAAGCCAACACCGAGCCCGCGTTGGCGGCTTTTCCTGCCACACCCACACTAATCTGTTTAGTGAAAGTTTTTTAAAAAATAGTTAAGTTTCGATTACAACAACTTCGTGGATGAGTCATGAGGAGTGGTTTCGACTGAACAACTTGCCGACCTTCCTCCTTTGGCCTCTTGTTTCCACCTTAAGGAGGAACTCGAAGGGATAAGGCCTCCTTCCACCATTTTTAGGATCTAAACCTCCTCCTCTCCTCTATAAATACAGGCCATCTTCTCATTGATGAAGGGGTTGAATGGTTGAGCCTAAGTAGTCTTGGTAGCCCGACAGATGGTAGGACCATAGAAAGGAGACGCACGCCCGGACAACCGAAGAGAGAGACGCCTTTTCCCGACGAGCTTTTACCGAGACGTACTCCTATTGACCTTACTAAGGAAGATCCAGCCGTCGAGCTCGGTGTTGTATCTTTCTTTGTTTGATTAATAATAAATGACTTCGATTATGGTTCCACTCGTATGTTTATATTTTATGTTATGAGTTGTATCTTCTCCGATTGATACATCATGTATTAGGTTTTACGTTTGTGTGTTTGTTGTTTCTTTCATTTTGTGTAATGATCGTGTCAAGGGAGAATCGTGATTCTGAAGAAAGGGATCATGCCATCTTCTCCACAAACGACGTAGCGTAGGACTCCTGTTGGGGTAGGCCTCTTGTCACATCTTGGTATTTTTCAATTAGGAACTTGCATCTTAGCGTGACTTCGTTGTTGCTAGACCCAACTGGGCTAGAGGGATCGCCCGTCTCATGGTAGGATTTGCACTTTCCTAGCCATGGGGATATGTTACAAAAGGATAGAGTAAACAATCAACAAGAGAAGAGATTCTTAGAGGAAGATGGTAATAAATGAGAAGACATTCATATTACCAACAAATTTTGTGTAAGAAAGTACATAACTAAGAAGAAAGAGTTGTTTGTCTTGGAGAAAAAATAAGAAATTTTCAAATAAACTTCCATAATATTAAAGAGTGTGAGATACATGTTTGGATTGAAGTATAAGATTCAAGATGAGATGAGCACACATTTCATTTACAATGATGAAACCTATCAAGTCAGCTTGAAGGTAGAAGAGAAGATTGACAAAAAATACTGTAAAAATTTCATGAAAAAGAACTCAAAGGTGAAGTTGAGCAAATACTATCAGAGGTAATGGATGCTGAAAATGAATCTTAATGACAAAATGCAATTAATAAAGAGGAAAATATTCAAAGAGTGAAAAGGTAAGTACATTTATTACTTGGTACATATGTGGAGAAGGGCATAAATAATTCAAATGTTTAAAGAAGCATAATGTTAAAAGACAAAGTTGAAATCCAAACATGGGTCATATAGAATGCAGAAACCATTGTAGGTGAAGATGTAATGGTCATTCAATAAAAACTTACTTCAGCTTGGGAAATAGTTTGGACACAAAGTTAGTGTAGGTGGTTCTGTAAACTGTGAAACCCAAATTAATAGGGAGTTTATATTTTTTTAATATTTAATTGTATACGTGGGTTAGATATGAGCGAACCTACGTTTGCAAACATAAAATTATAGGCATAGTGACGTAAATTCAAAAAAATGTTTTTTAAGAAGGAGCAGTCCAAAGGAAAAGGCTTCCAAGGCCAATACATAAGTCATCAAGTATATAAAGGTGATAAATGATGCTAAAAATAGATGCCTCCTAATATATGAGGTTAGAAGGGGTACATGATAGCCGAAATGTATTAAAAGAAAAGCACAACAATCTTGTGAGGAATTGAGGGAGTTCACTAGGATTGTACTCGCCAAAAACCAAGTAAAGAAATCGTAAAGGAATTTAAGTGTCCGAGGCAGTACATACCCATGCTCAAGAAAGAAAATCATGTCCGTACAAGGGTATGGAGTTGATCCAATATGGCTACAGCATAGCAGAAACCGTAAGTACATAGTGAATCATTTTTGATCAATGCTTCAAGTACATATCAAAATCATGTCCAAGTATCACATAAGACCGATCATTGGATGTCATAAAGACATCTAATCATTGAAGTTTTCAACTAAATTTCCAAGTACCAAATCATATGGTAGAAAAATGGTATCGCACGCAACTTGGGTGCCAACATATAGAATGTTGTTGTGATGAACTACAACATATGGTGATGACGTCATTGCGAAAACTCAAGAGCCACACAAAGTGAACCAAAGCATGCCGATGCAAACCGTATGTCTTCACCGATTACTATGGTAAAATTATACACAATGGGGATAAATGAGCTGAAGTTAACCATGTGAGAAATCGTTTGATTACCTATCATTGATGTATATCGTTAAAAATGTATGACAACCTACCGATAATGATGATGAGAGTCAAGGTACCCCAATGCACCTAACAAGTGTGAATGAATGAGTTGAAGTCGAACACTTGAGAGAATCTACCAATCAGATATATTGATGTATTGCTCATCGATAGCGAAGGAATATGCTACTAAAGACTCGTAAACCCTAAGGTACTAAAAAAAGAATCTAGACCAAGTTCCCGCAGCAATGTGTCGCAGTCAATGGGAAAAGATCTCGTTGGAAGGAAGTAATTAAGTGGGGCATCCCATATCAATCCAAAGGCGAGTGTAACCCATGTGCCAAAATTTGGAAGGAATCGAACTAAGAAAAGTGAAGTAACCAACCCGAAGCATGTTTCGAGCATGTACAAAATGTCACTAGCGCACAACAGAAACCCTATGAAACAACCAATAATGAAAGCCTACAAAGAGGTGAGGAATCCACTTATAGGGTCAAATGGAAACCAAGGCATTGCATGAATCCTGTGTGTGATAATGAAAGCTGAAGTCAAACACAAGGGAAACCACTCGCTTAAAAGACCTATGGTGTTGATCAAATGTTATACAAGGTCACCTAACATTGATGTAAATAGGGCTGTGGTGAGGCTTTAGGTTTACTCTCGCAGAAATTTGTCGAATTCGATAAGAGAAAATCCACTAGCAAGAAGTCAATGGAGACCTTCTCAAATCACGAGGAAAATGACTAAATAATCATGCGATAGGAACGAGATTATGATGCATCGGGGATGGGTGATTGAAAAATGAATCAAGATACACCGTAGAAAGGCCAACCTGTGTTTACTTCCCCTTGAACAAAAGCATGACTCATTTTGACTATGTGGAAGCATATGATAATCTCTTTGTGCTAAGTTTGTCATGCATGAGGCACAAACAAACCATCCATATGATTAGAAGAGATAACCAACCTGGGGAGTACCGACTTGATAACAAGGTTATGGTCTCTCCGTTAAAATTAAACCCATCCCAAAATGGAGAAAAGACTTATATTTTTTTGTTCTTTTTTCAAGGGTGACACACATTGACTCTTTAACCCGCCATGTAACATGGAAGTAATGTCTTGATCTTGCACTTTTTGGGATATTTAATTTTTTTGCATTTTTCGTTAATAAAAGTTCGAAAAGAATAAAAGAATGCCTATAGTACAATGGATAGAATGAGGTCGTTAAACAAATCACCGTACTAATTCTCGGAATAGAAACAATCATCTCGCTCAATGCAAGGTGGTGAAATAGCTAAGTGACACTCGCAGGAATGTTCCATCCATGGGAAAAGATGTCGAGTCACAAAGGCTAAGTGATTGCATGGCTGAATTTGGCAGAAGTAGAGGGTCAAAAGATGGCTTATACACGAGTCCAAGTGAAGCCGCCCATACAAGATATACAAATGGTCAATATGTAATGCAAAAAAACAACTCAACAAAAAACAACAGCCTCTAGGGTATAAAGTCAGAAAATATAGCATATAAGAAGAAGAATGGGAAGTTTCACGCATAAGTCATGGTGGTGGGAATAAAGAGAACTGACCGTGCCTACTCAATTTGTAGTATGGGCGACATATGCTAGCAAGGATATAACTAAGAAGCCCATCTAAAGGATGGATTCTACCATCATTTACATTTCCATAAGTCGACAAGTGAAAATGGTTTAATAATCATATTACGATGTGTCGGACCTCATGGCAAGATTTCCCGTATGGAGGCTAGTATGGCTATGCAATCTTAAAGTGAGTTCCCTAACTGATATGCCGCTCCAATAAAATACCTACCATGACAAAGTCAACGGTCATGGAACCGAAGCATTAATGGAATCATCTTGAAATCATCAAAATGGACCTAAAAACAACCTATCCCAACACTTACAAGCCAAAAGGTCATAGCCGTGAACAAATTCAAAAATAAACACAAATTTAAACAAGTAATTTGTGAAAAAAATTTTGAATTCTAGAAAGAGGTCAGAGAAAAAAAAAAACCCCAACTTGGAACCGGAGCAATTATAAGTCGAATCAACCCAAATATTCCACGTAATCTTCTTAATCATCTTAGTCATTAATTTTATCACAATTCAAGCAATTTTTTAGGAATTTTACCATAGAATTTTATGTTTTTCCGAAACCCTATGCATATACGCGTTCATAATTTCTTGAATTCACGTGTAGACATGGGATCAGACAGAAGTAACTTGCGTATATGCTATAGAAAAATTTAAAATTAAATTCTTAATGTTTCTCTTGAACAAATAATTCAGATGACCATTAATCGGAGAGAGGGCGATATAGAATCTAAAATGAGGTCATGGAGGACCAATTATCCTAGGATATACCTATGATGTAGTTTTCTTATGCCCTTGAATGCCAAATGATAAAACAAACACGGATTGTCAAATGCTTGTGTTATTGGGACTCGTAGGAGGAATGTTTCATGATTGGTCAAATGCCATTAAGATCAAGATTGAAGACATTTATTTCGTAAATCGTACTCTATTGAAGAGGGGAACCAAAAGAATTTGTAAGGCAAGCCCAGAGAGGCTAAATGTCAAAGATTATATTCGAGTGTATTGTGTTAAGGGTACTCAAAAGTTTGAGACACAGATCCCAATTAAAGATGTGTATGGGTTGCACATGAAAACATTTTTTCACCATTTTCATAGTAGTCGGATCGACTTCTTCATCAAGATTCATGAGGAAACATGAGTTTTATGTTGGACTCGCTTGACCACATTATATGATTAGTGCATAACCTTATTGAAAATTCTGACGAAACAAATTGACCTCAATCTAGAAAGAATAAAACAAAAAACACTTTGGTTATGCACCATTCTATGCACATTCTCTTTGAGAGGATCTGTGGCTTCGCCCAAGATTATCTTCTGTGACGTATCAAGAGCTTCCTCAAGATCCACTGATAGCTAGATGGACTAAGTTTCATGAAGAGGGTGGGGTGGCAAGGTCTCAGATCACTTCCGGATGATGAGTTCTCTCCTATGGTGGGGAGAACAATATCGGTAGAAGATTATCCTGAGGCCGGGCATGGATTTTAGGGGAGATGTTGATTTTCCCTTACCACTCCTGCGTGCGTGCTGGGGTTTTTTTTTTTTTGTGACTAGAAGAATCAGCAATGACACCCAGTATCACCGCGTGGACACGGGGTCAAACTCGTTAGCTACCCCTATACTCCTAGGAGGAACTGCCGTACCCACCGAAAACAAACTTCCCTAGGTTATTCGAGGATTTGAACTCGTGACTTTCACAATGGCACGAACGCCTTAACAATGCGTCCGGTTACCGTAATTGTTACCCCAAATCTTAAAAGGGGGCTACTGTTAAGATTGCACAATGATTTTTTATTACACATTTTATTTTCAATAAAGATATGAAAACGAATAAAATAATTTTTATTGGAAAATTGACTTACAAATTTATGGATCATGTTATAGATGTTGGATCACTGCACTTAGGGCTTCCCAAGTGGCAGCGGCTGTAATAGAACTTGAGGATGCCATAAGACCCAGGGAGAGTACTCCATATGAGTACGTAGAAACATGGAGGGTTTGACTCTCCATGTCCCTATGGCCGCGGAGGACCTTACCGCGGTTGTACATAGACGTGTGGCTCTGTACCACATGATCGGGTGCGGTTATTAAACAACAGGGTGATGTATTTATAGTGTTATTCCGTAATGACCACCAAGGTGGGCTCATTGTGGATAGAATTTTATTATGATCGTATTGACTGAATATTTTTTATGATGAACATGATTGGGCATAAGCCCTAATTTTGTAGGACATGATTGTCCAATTCTTGCATATTTTGAACACAATTTGATATATATATATATATATATATATATATATATATATATATATATATATATATATATAATGATTTATATGATGTGATTGTCTCATATTTATAATGATTATCGATGTTGTTTGATATTTAATGTATTGAATGATTAATATGCCGCCCAATTTCTTGATTAACTAACGAATCATAAACTAGTTTTCTAAATGTAATGTGTAATGAATGTAATACACGTAAAAATGAACGTTGCAACAAATACACTCGAAAAAATATATGTAAAAATGGATCTCTAACATGATAGGTGTTGTTTAATTGTGAAACCACCGTCATTTAATCCAAGTACACTACTAATGAATCAATACCAAGAGACATTGCTCTCCGAAAGTAGATTGACCACAACCGTACATTCTCGTTACATTATTTGAAGAAGGACCAATGTATACGCCCCTTGAGACTAGCAACCGATTGGATGGATAAGCTATATTTCCCAAGTCACTTCACAATATTTTGTGCATGTCGACTAGCACCATCGCAAAGCCAAAATGACCCATCTCATCCATAAACACCTTCCAAAGCAACATCGAAAAATCAAAGTCACACCAAAACATAGATACTGATATGCACAAAAAATACAATATATACGTACAAAGCAAATGCTATGCAACAACCTAGCATAATATTTCGCATAGAGCCCATTTCCGGGCTCCACCATCTCGTTTCCGTCAAAATCAATGCATGCGTGTTACCCTCTTAGGGACCTTTTTAACAATGAAAGTGGGCTTATACCACATGGATTTGAATTTTCCCCGACTCCCAAGGGAATCCTTTTTCTGAGCGTAAAATAAAACAAGGTCACCTTCAGAGAAAGTCCTAGGTTTGACAACCTTATCATACTCAACCTTCATTCGTTTATGGGCCTGTTCATCAGAGAAGCCGCATCTGGCGCTTCTCATCAAGATGTTCTAGATAAACAAGGTGTTCTTCAAGACTTGAAGTGTCAAGAAGAAGCTCAAAAACTAACTTAAGGGAAGTGAATCTCACATTTAGTACGAAATATTGATTCCAAACCATAAACTAGTTGGAAAGGAGTGAACTTGGTTGTAGTATTAAAAGACATCCTAGAGGGCCTGGAAATGGGAGAGACAACATGCCATGCCAATTGGACGTGGCTTTATCAATTGTCCATTGAAGGATAAATTTTAGGGATTTATTCATGGCTTCAACATGCCCATTTTCCCGAGGATAATACAGAGATTAATGCTCCTACATGTTGAAGGTTGGAAGGTGATTGCCTCAACATTGGGGATTCCACCCAAATACGGAGCTAAAGAAACTCCTTTTCTCAAGGAATGGTGGGTCCGACCGGGGATATAGGGACCCCGTTTCATATAATTTTTTTTATATGAATAGAAAAAAGGGGAGTAAAATAAACACAAATAGGGTGATTTATTTCTAATGATAACATAAATTAAATCTAACTACTTCCCCGGGATCGACTTTTATATGATTATAGAGAAATATTTCACTAGCATGAAACAATATATATCATTTCCATACTTAACGAATATAATTGCATATAAGAAAGTAAATCAATATAATTGATTTAGTCGATGAAGAACATCAATCATATATAAAAGACTTCTTAGTTTCACATATAACCTCATATTTCTCAATATATTATATCAATAGTAATAAGAACATATATCACTTCAATTATTCTCATAATTAAACAAGTAAACAAAAATAAGTTTGCTATAAATTTCGTAAACATAAAACAAGCGAATACACAAATAATATTACCCGCCGCATCATAGCTTTAGATCTGGAAAAGATGTTTCGGTGGTTCGAATTTCCAATTAGATAACTTCGTTCCACAATCGTGCAAGTTCCAAAAGAAGTCTTCTAAAATTCTAGACCCCTTTCTAAATGCATTAAAGGGGTTTAAATTTAATAATCATTATTACAAAAATAGAAGACTTGTGAAACAAGTTTCTAAAACGATTACTCTAAACTATATAACTAAAAACTAGGAAAATAAATTGCACGGGTTGGAACAATCTCATGACTATTTCCAAGATTCATTCTCTAACCCATCATTGAGCCGGCACGCTTTCACCATATGTTCGAGCCGGGGGGGATGAATTGGTTTCATTCACATTTTTCCCATCAATATTTCATCCTTTAATGCTAGAAGAAGTCGATCTCATTTATTAGAGAGACATTTCAACATCAGCCATCGTCATGCGTTTAATCAACAAGTACCGTAACTTTCCATATTTATTTGGCCGTTTCTTGAATGTCGAAGAGCTTTTCCCCTAGATGTTTCTTACCAATATTGCCTTAGGAATTTGATATCCGGAAAAGTGTCTTTTTGGAGAATCCCGAACTAGGCCGACTTGCGAAGAGAATCTTTTATGTATTAAAAAATGCTCGAAGATATATTATTAGCTTTGATAATAGCTAATTCATCACTTTCTCATTTTAATTCTCCTGTACCTCCAAATATTATGTCTTTGATTGATTCTTCAAGACGAGGGAGATCACCTCGCTCTACGTTGTACAATGTCCTCGCCAATCTATATACTTAGAAACTTTATTAGAAATCTCATCATAATAAGTCCTTAGGATTAGATATCGCAGTGACTAATTGATCATTTGTTTTAACTATCTCTTGAACTTGATTTAACTTATGATAGAAGGCCGCTTGTTGCTTCGATAGTAATGTCTCTAACTCGTTGCTTCCTTTTTTACCGCATTGAGTTCAAGATTTCCTAGAACTTCAATTTTCATCAGAATCGATGGATCGCCTGATCTCATTAAGCCTGCTTTCGAGTTTGAGTTTAAGACACTCAAATCCCCCATCAAGAGTAGTGATATTTAATCGTTGTACTCATGTTCAATATTTTTCTTTTTTCATTCAAGAAAACTTCTGCTCCATCCGACAATTTTCTCGGTCCTTTCTCTCGATTACTTTCTGATTCACCGTTGCGCCATGAATATTTGCATCTATCTAAGCACCGCAAATTGAGATAGTTTATGAAATTTTCCTATGGAGCTGATTGAGTCTCTTTCAAAGGATTTTCATTAGTGTTATGTTTGGAGTTACTTAGAGATTTCCTCGCATCCTTCACCTCTTCTTTGATTTGGTCATTATAGCTTCATGTTTTGGACTATAGAATACATCCAATGGAGGCACTTCCTCAATGTTGAGGATTATTTCATCAATTGGAAAAAGATGGGATGATTTCCATGTCTTGCAGTTGTAGCTTCTCTATTTTCTTCCATATCATTATTTCTTTGGCTTTTCACTTTGCTCAACACTCAGAAAACCTCTCATAAGGAATGAGGTTTTATTTTCTTGTTAATCTTCAAATTATCATTATCAAAAGAGGGCATGTGTTGTGCACTTGGTTCTCCTATAGAAGCTACCGAATTTATAGTGTCGAAGAATAAGCATCTAATTGAATAGTATTATGAGTGGTCGAAATATCATTGTAGATAGTACTTTCTCAAACTCGCTCCTCGTCTTGGGTGAGTTTGTCATTTTGCTCAATATTTGTAATTTTTGTCTTTGCAATTGATACCCTAGATGAAGACATTGAAACCCACTCATTTTCTCGTTTCTGTGCTTGCTCTGAACAAAAATTTCACCGTATGAGCATTTCTTTGTTCTTGATATTCTTTGAACCTCAACAGTCTTCAAGAGTCAAGGCTCTTCTCCGCTATTTGTTGAACCTCAGAAAATTCGTATTCGACTTAAACATATCATCAAACCCAACAGTTTGCTTTGAAATGCTCGAAGCTTGACCTAATTTGTCATTTATCTAGAAACACCATAAGCATCACAAGTTCTATTGGGGAAAAACTTGGAATTTGAATGATTTTAATTGATCACTTTGAGACAAGCATGTTTGAAATTGTTCAATGCGTATGAGCCACATGAAAAAGGGAAAGTTGGCCAACATCTTTTAGTATCCTTCATCATTTTTCAAACCGTTGCCAACAATGATAGGCAATTTTTAGCCAATAATTTGTCCGTACGCACAAAGGTAGGATATGTGGAGGGGTATAGCTTCCAAAAACACAGATGTATGAAAAGTACTCTTCTACCGTAAAAACTCTACCTATATATTTAAGGCTTTTATCACCTTCAAAGGTTAATTCTATGGATTTTGACTTCAAAATGACTCAGATTGGGAGCATTATTTCATTACAAATTTTGAAAATATGGTAGTATTGTGATTCCCACAAGAAATCTAATCCGGAAAAAAGATGGGGGTTACTATTTCGATCCTTTTCCATCCAAAGGAGGTTAATTCACAAGAAAAATAGACCGCATCCACAATATAAGAGCTCATGTAAAAAGGAGGGGTTGTATTGGATTTAACATTCAATTTTCCCATAGGCTATGATGAGTCTTATCAAATTACCTGGAAGAATGGTTGCCCAATTTTAAAATATACCCATCGTAGGTCAGCGTTCTATCAAGGGTGTCAAATTTCTTTAAGTTTACTAGTGTTTACAAAACCAAATACGACACATTTGTAATATTCCTAAATTAGCATGCAACTAATTGGAATATTAATTTTTGATTTTGCTTCTTAGTTGGAAGAATAAATGGGTAGAGAGACCCATAAATCTCAGTAGGAATAACCACTGAAATGAATGGAGGACATCAAAAGAGCTGGATAAAGCAACTAACAAAAAAAGGAAGGGATGTGCTGTGGAATGGTCAAGTTTTACCAAATCACTGCTAGTATGGAGGGAGGGATACATTCAACAGGGACAAATACGCTTTGGGAGGGAGATCCTTTGCATGGAAGTAGTGGCTTTAATGAGTGGGGCTGCGGGTGAGGAAGCTCACCAAGCATATAAGGAAGGGGACACAGCCATAGAAGGCATGTTTGGATTATTATTTGATTATGGTATGTTATGACTTGTGGCTCTCTTACTTGTTTAGCAGTTTGGTTTGGTTGTTTAGCACAAGGGTGTTCCCGAATGAGAATCCCACCTTCATCCTGGACTCGAGTGCCCACTCGTACAAGTTCATGAGAATTATTTCCACATTCTAACATTAGGCCAAAGCTACACCTTTCTTTCTACAACGTAGTTTCTATTTAGAGTTGTGCCGAGTTGCAGCAACAATGGAGGGTTTACTGACCATTTCTCGAGCTTGTCTTCAAAGGTAGGAAGCATTATTTCCATTGGGAGACCAATAAGGAAGGTCCCTATGATTCCTTTCATATTTTTAGCTCCAAGCCAAGGCATCACCTACCATCTCCTTATTATGGCCACTCTCAAACGTGTTATTTTATCGAGAGTATCCAAAGGAGGGTTCAGCAGGCTCACTCTGGTGCTGTTAGATTCTTCATTGGAGGGATCAACCTTCATTGAGAGAGCCTATTGGAGGAGTGCCATTCAGATTTACATCAGCTTTAGCCACCGCCTTCATGTGCTTCGGGCTTTATATGATTCTTTGCCTTGGGGCTTTAGATCACCATTTGTGTTTTGTATATTTCTAGAAACCCTTCTTGGGTTATCTAGGAAAAGTGTGGGAGCTTGATCTCATTTTCACTTTGTATGAGCATGGCATTATTAGATCCATTTATATATGTTTCCTAGCTGCGCATTAGTCATTAAAACTATGTTGTACTGAGTTTACATTTCTGTGTAGCAAAGGTATCACATGTTTTAGTGCTTTTTAGCATTGAGGCTTCTTTCAATTCTAGCTTTCAGAGGGGACCGTAATCCCCAAAGATATTGTACCATTTTCCGTTGTTATGCTTGAATATCATGGATATCTTTACTCATATGTAATGTTTTGATATTTATTGTTGCTTCATTATTGTGTTCAATATTGTTGCCTTTTCCTATTTTGGAATATTATAGTGGTATCGTAGCATATCTTACCAAATTGTGAAGACACCTGATTCATGCTATCCAAAAAAGAAGAAGATTCCTACGTAAAGGAGAAGGTTTATAGAAAATACAAATGCAAGAGTCCATTATTTTGAGAAATGGAGGGAAGGAAGTTTTCAAAACTTCTTCTCCAAACTATGCATGATATTAACAGAGAAATCAAGGGAATGAGGAGGGAAAGATATAAAGATTCCTCTAAAAGTGTTGCACATGAAGAAAGCTCCAAGCCATATTAAGGGTGTGAGGATTCGACGACACAATCGCATCCACAACGCTCTACCATGCCTATATTCATAGCAAGAGAGATGGAGGAAGGAGATGCGGGGCCAAAATGAAGAGACTCTTGGTGACTACCTTCAAGATTATGAATCTCAATCTTAGAGGTTAAAGGATCATTTAAACTTCCAAGGGTTTTTCCAAATCAAGGAGGATAAAAGGCCTAACAATCACATTAGAAGCAAGAGTGTGCAAGCGCATGATTTGGGTAGATTATTTTTTCCTACTTTTGATGGGTAACCTAAATAAACAACAAGGCTTGGGTAAGAGCTTAGATATCTATTTTTAGTAGCACTAAGTTTCGTGTTGAGGAAGCTATTTGAGTAGCAACACTTAATCCTCAAGGTAAGCCTTATGCTTGGTGGTTTTATGAGACTTCTTCATTGAATCATGCAATGTATCTACTTATGCAAAGTTCACTAGGATGTTAGTAAAAATATTTGATCTAAAACATTATGAAACATCCTTGGTTGAGCTAGCCAAGCCTAAACAAACAGAACCTTTGCATGAGTTGGAAGGATCCATAAAACCCAACTCCATTCCGGTATCGTGTTATTGAGGGGGTTAAAGCTTGGAGAATACCGTTGGGGAAGGCAGGATCCCACTTCAAAGAAGAGCTCTCTTTCAAAAAGGAAGACACAAATATATCTTTTTCAAAAAAAGAGGATCAAGACAAAGGGCTCTGGATGAAGATGAGGCATCCTCCAATAATGATGAAGGGGTAGAGCAGAAAGAGGTAAACAACGTTATCAAGCATCAGGAGGAGATATATTACCTCAAGAAGATGATGGAGAAATTGCTCCAATTAGAGGAGCGTTTGTATCTTTTACAAGGAGTTCCAAAGGATCTAACATATGGAGATCGGGGAAAAATCGAGGAGTAGCATGTGCCATTATTGATGGGCAAGGAGACTTTTAGATGGACTGGGAAGATAGAAAGGATGACCAACATACACAACTTAGGGGCACACACCCCTATCTATTTTAGAAGGCTTGTGCACAAAAGATAGTGTGATCGATTTGTTAAGAGAGCAGAGACCTATGCATTCCATTCACATATATAATATACTCCGGACATTGATTTCTCATTACATGGAGGCATCTCCACCCGGGGAGGGTCACTCGCATTAAGAGTTGATGAGATGTCTCTCAATAAGCCGCACCACTCATAGATCCCGCAGGGGTGAGAACCTTGGGAGTAATTGGTACAACGCAGTAGAGTCTAGGGTAGGCTCATGGAGGAGGGAGACATTATTCCAATATCGCATTACTTCCACTCTCACCAAACATTTCACCGAGAGAAGATGTTTCAGATGGATGTAACCATCATGGTGCAAGGAGACCACTCCATGGCTTTGGAGAATCGCATGATGCTTCCGGCATTGCAGGAGGAATTTTCCATATTGGTGGTAGAGGTTGGTGGCCACTCATGCTTACATTGGTCAAACTCGCAGAGTTTTTGATGGGGTGATAGCTTCTCATGGAAGGCTAGCCTCCGAAAACTCAACCTTCACTCGAGAGCAATGACAGCTACTAGAGGAGCAAGAGAGGGCAATATTGTAGCATCCTGGTGTATGACTTTGGCATGAGAGATGTCAAAGAATAAGGTAGTAACATGACATGTGTGCTTTACACGATGTATCAACAACGCTCGTCATTATTGAGCATGATTCTCATTGGAAATCCTTGCTTTTAGTGGAATACTCCAAGGATCTCTTTCTGCCATGCAGTACTTGATGGCCACCATTTTACGGGAGATATGCAAGGAGAGATGGGGTCATCTATTTTTCGCAGTAGGATCTTCTTGACTAGAGCCTCTAAGTTCAAGGAGAAGTTACTACATGCATCATATGAGGGTTTTCCTCCAAACCCCAATGGTTTTATAAGAGCATATCATACTATCCGGGAGGGATTCATTTGGGAAGGTTTGAAGAGGAGATGCACCATCATATGAGGAGATGCATGGATTGTTTCTAGAGATTAGGAGAGACATAAATCTTTTGTAGAGTTATCAAAACCACTTCCTTTCTCATTGGGAGTGAGAGGAGGCCCATCTATGATCCACTTCACTAGCTTGAACAAAGTGCATGGTAAAGGTTGTATTTATGTACATCATGATTCACTTACTATGTATTTGTATTTCTTACCATTCATGTGCATTCAATTTCTCCAAGAGGGGGCACTCATTATAGAATTCATGACTACTCAAATATAAGCAAGATGATGATGGCCACTCCCTAGAGATTTTGGGGAGATGATATCTTATTCAAGGTTTGCTTCTAATTTTCACTGTGCATCATACACCTCTCCAAGCATGTGAGAAGATTGGGGCAACAAGAAAGTGATTGGGAAACCACTCATCATGCCATATTCTTATGCAAGCTAGGGAGTCAACCGTGTCAGTTGCACTTGAGGGACCATTTCCTCTTCTCCCAGATACATGGTGAAATGGGTATGAGTATGATTATGATCCCATATGTTGATGATGTCCTTACCATTGTTGTGGGCATGATTGGAGAGATGGCACATGGACTAGATATTCGCATTAGAGATGATATTCTCCACATTTTCTATGCTTCATAATTCATGGAGAACATTGGATAACTACGATTTCTACATTTGACCTCTTTGTTTCCATATGAGGTGAGCCATATGGTTAACTTGAGCACTTGGGAGGAGCCTCTCATGAGCATTTGGGATAATTTTTTCTCTATGAATTACCATTCTGGAAGGTGATTAATTTTATATGAATGATAGCTTGGGATTTGGGAGCTCCAATATGGAATGAAGGTTCCCAGGCTTTCGCCCATCCTTGCGCTTTTTGAGTACAAGCAACATTTCTGAGGGGAGGATTGTAATATTCCTAAATTAGCATGCAACTAATTAGAATATTAATTTTTTATTTTTTCTCTAGTTGAAGAATAAGTGGGTAGAAAGACCCATAAATCTCTTAGTAGGAATAAATCACTCCAAATGTGAATGGAGGACATCAAAAGATATGGATAAAGCACCCCTATGTGTGAACAAGGGATGAAGCATGTGGACTAGGTCAGTTTTGACCAAATCAATGCTGTTGGTATGGAGGGAGTGGACATTCAATGAGGGACAACACAGCTTTGGATGGAGATCCTTTGCATGGAAGTAGTGGATTTAATGAGTGGGGCCAAGGGTGAGGAAGCTTACCAAGCATATAAGGAAGGGGATGGAAGCCATATAAGTCATGTTTGGATTATTACTTTCTGATTATAGTATGTTATGAATTGTGCCTCTCTTCAACTCGTTTAGCTAAGATTGCACCGTTACTAGGCACACGGTGTTCTTGAGTGGGAATCCCACCTTCATCCTCGAGGGATTTCAAGTGTCCACCCTATAGTTCCCGAGAATTATTTCCACTTTTTTGCATTAGGCTAAGCCACAACTTTCTCACAAAGTTGCGCTTCGTTTAGAGTTGTGCTGCTGTGGTGCGCAATGGAGGGTTTCTACTTGGACCAGATTGTCTTTAGTGGAGGGAAGCATTCTTTCCATTGGGAGATTAGTAAGGAAGGTCCTTGTGCCTCATTTAATATTTTGGCACTAGGGCAAGGCATCACCATCTCCTATCGTAGTTTCACTCTCAATTCTCGTGTTATTTACTGCGTATCCATAGGAGGGTTCAAAGGTACCCACTGGGAGGTTAGATCTTCATTGGAGGGATCATCCTTTCATTGAGAGAGTATGTTGGAGGAGTGCCATTCATATTTACATTAGTCAGATGCCTCCTCTTATGTGCTTCATTTGCGTTGATTCTTCAAATTTCTGGCTTTAGATCACCATTTGTATTTTGTATATTTCTAGAAACCCTTCGGGTTATCTAGGAAAAGTGTGGGAGCCTAGATCCCCATTTTCAACCTTGTATGAGCATGGTATTATTGTATCCATTTATATATATTTCCCAAACTCGCGTATTAGTCATTAAAATTACACTCGTACTTGCTCCATTATTTTGTGTAGTATTACATGTTTTAGTGCTTTTAGGCATTGAGGTTTCTTTTGCCTAGTCGAGGAACTTGATCCCCAAGATATTGTACTCATTTTCTCGCTATTATGCTTAATACCATGGATCTATATTTGGCTCATATGCATATTTATTGTCGCTTTCCATTATTGTGTTCAATATTGTCGCTTCTTCCTATTTTGGAATACGGCTAAACATCACTGGGTAACTATTTGAGAGTAAGGAATTTTAAGAGAAGCGACCGAATACATACCCTTATCATCATGCTTCGCCGATTAGGTCTATTTATCCACTCTTTAATTACCGCTCGCGTGATTTTCTTTCTCGCATGAAAGTCCGAATGAATCGTGAGTCATATCTCTTATGTGGCTTTGGTAATTTGTACATATTATTTAAATTGGTTGATCCGAGAGAACCAATGAGCGCTTTTGTTCTTTGCAACAAATTGAATATCCATTATATCCACATTTTTTAACACCCATCTAACTAATTCAAAGGTACTTAACTATTTTGGGACGAGTAGCAATTCCGTGAAGAAAGGAGTTAGTCGTGTCTTTCCAAGATTCTCGATCATTGGAAGAAGTATCATTAGCCACTTCTTTCCCGTCCGGGAATTAATTGAGGTTTCTCATTCTCAAAGAGTTGGTATATCCTTCCCGACTCGATAAAACAATGTCCGGGCCGTATGTGGTATACGAGGATTAAGGGAGTAGTTTCATTTTTCTCCTCTTGCCGCATAACTAATCGTGGCGGGGTGACATATTTTCCGTGCTTTAATCTATTGTGACATGATTTTATGCCTTGCATTTTAGAATTATCCGTTTTAAAAAAGCCAAAGATGATAAGCTCGGTCACCGCGAAGTGTCAGGCACTGCCGCGTAATGGGAATCCTTCCGTATTTATTTTTAAAACTAAAATCAATTAAAACCTCGAGATTACAAACTCGCATGAATGAACATTAAATTTAAAGTATGGATCCATGTGATTATGAAAAGTGTCATTATATCTGGATGTTACATTGGTGATTTGATAGATGACATGCATTATTGTTTTTAGAAACTATGAAATGCTAAATGCGAAATTGATCATACATCGTTTTAAACATAATGCGATATTAGTATATGTTAGTTGATGGGATGTGATATCGATATCTATTAGATAACATATTTCAAGAAAATGGCACTATAGGAATTCATACTTACTTCGTAGTCTGTTTTGACATTTGGGCTATTCATGGTTTTTCAATTCAAGATTTCCTTACCTATTCGATTGATCGCAAAATTTTGTCCCGTTATATTATTTTTCTTTGAAGTTTTAGTTTTTTAAGTATTTTTTAGTGATTTTCTTATTTATAAAAGAAAATTAAAATCTTAACCTAAGAAATTGAAAATTTGTGTTTTGTTTCTAAGAATTGAATAATTCTAAAAATTTTAAAGGGTCCCCATTAGTCTTTCTATGTTACTATCTAGATAATGGGAGTTGTTGTAATACCAAAATGCTTAGAGGCACACTGATGAATCTAGAATCTTTGACAAATCTTAATACTGGAGACATTTTTAGGAAATTTATAAGTAATTGAAATAAGTTTTTGATAGAGATAAATTTAAATTTAAATAACCCAATTTTACTTGAAAAATTTCCATACCTTCGCAAATGAAATTTATTTTTTAAATGATTCAAACCTTAATAAGTTGAAAAAATAAGTAGAAATTTATTTGAAGCTTAGCTATTAGATAAACTTATTAGTAACTAGTAGAACCACTATCGCCACAGGCATTCACAGCCTCTACATGTTTACTATTTAACCAAAAATGAACTAGTATCCCATTCATAACATAATAAATATTTTAGAGGTAACATGATAACTTATTTTATTAGTTTTAGAATCTTTTCCTTTTTTGTTACTTTAAAATCATTATCCCGGCTTGGTAGCTAGAAAATGATAATGTCATTCTCCTCGGGTTATAATAAATTTGAACATGTTGACTCTCGTGATGAGATCCTTTGTCTCAAGGTTATTTTTAGAATTGCGGGCCACTATCTTGGTTTGGTAGCCAATGGATAATGTCAAATTTATTAGTTTTTATGAACATGACGAGTCGACTCGTGATGAGATCTCTCAACTTTAAAGTTTTTTTATATAAATTACATCAAGAATATCTAATACATAAATGAATGGGGAGTTTTTCATTTCTCTCTTTATGAGCTATCGATTACCATTTGAATTAAAGATGCTAATAATTCAATAAAATTTCTACTTTGTAAAAAAATAACTTTTGAAGTTGATTCATGTCAAAATAATTTTTCAACTCACATAAGTTGGAAGAATTATTCTTTCTACCGGATATTTAAATCAAAATTTTCTAAAGAAATAGAGAATTCAATTTATGTTTTATTTCCTTGTTTATACCTAAGGATTAATACCGTCATGTTCTTTAATAAATACAAAGTGAGCCACCTTTGCGTAATATTGCAAAAACTTACTTATTTGAATTAACCTATATACATATTTATACAAAAAAAGAAACAAGTTGTTCTTCAAAGAAAAATAATTTTTAAGGATAATTCCATTAACAAGAAGAGTTTCCTTATTCCCCTTGTAAATCTTGCAAAATGAAAGTTGATGGACCTATTTTTTCAATTATTTGAAAAGGGCCAAAAATTTAGTATGTTTTCCTTTATCTTCATGCACTTTTATCCCATTTCAATACAAAATCTCCGATCTCAAATTGTTTATCCTTGAATGTATTTGAATCAAACTCAAGTTTCTTGAAAAACTGTTGATGACACTATGTACTAGTTTAGCCTTTTCTTTCTTCTTCCATTTTAATTATTATTTCATTCTTAATTTTAATGATGAGAAAAAGTTTGTTCATTAATAAATTGAACTAGGATGTTGATGTGGATAGTTATATTTAAAGTGTAAAATCGCCTCTTTCCATATACTAATCGAAATGAGAAGTTCCTATTGAAGATTTTTTAGTTATCCTATATTCCCAATAATGCAGCATGTTAAGGCTTTGTGCCAATTATTTTGATTTTGATCAATGGTTCATTTAATTATTCTTATAAGGTTTTTGTTTGTTAATTTTGCTAAGCTATTTCTTTAGGGGTAATAATTTTACATAATATTATTTTAAATTAAACCCCTTTTAAAATAAAATTCATTCATGGTATTTCCGCATAAATAAGAAGAATTTTCAAACACGAGAGCGTTAGGAACACCAAACCTTGTGATAATGAATTGATCAATAAAATCAATAATGTTTTCTAGGTTGGTTGTCTTAAGAAGTATCGTTTCTACCCACTTCATAAAAATAACTGAGAAGTCAATATATATTTATGCTACTTAGAAGAATATAACTAGATTCTACTCTATTATGCTCTTAAGCCCCATTGTTCAAAAAGTTGTTCCATATTGACCGGTTGTAGTACTTATGCTTTTTGTCTTCCCACCGCAATTTGACGATTTCACACTTTTTGACATAATTATGTGCATATTTGAATAAGGTTGGCCAATAATATCTAACATGTAAAATTTTATGAGTCAGAGTGTCTCCACCAAAGTGTCCACCTCCACTGTCCACTGTTGGTTCTTGGAGCACATTGGGTATTTCAGTTTTCTCTAAGACATCAACAAGAAAGAATCATAATTTTCTAAATAGCACATCATCGACCAAATGATATCGATTAGCTCTCATCTTAATGCTTGTTTTATTTTAAAATCCAAGTTCGCTGAGCATAACCAATTTTAAATAAAATATTAGATCAGCGTATTGAGATTTCTTGAGGGTCAACCATGAATACCAAAGTAACCCAAGCCAATACTAGTTGTTACCTCATCCAAGCAGTGCATCATTCATTCCCTCGTAATCAACCTCGCAAACCTTTGACCTCTTGCAATTTTAGAAGGTCTTATATCTAAGTCATATTCTTGCATTGTTGCCACCTAATTGGTTCCTTCTTTCTCCTAGTTCCTTTGAATGAGTATTTGTCTGACTATCGAGAAAGGAACTATCACTTTGACATGAGCTTTTTAAGAGAAAGGGTTTCGAAGTGTTTGATCACTTTATAAACCGAAATTGCCTATTTTTAAGCTCCCGTGTAGTTAAATTATGCTCCTTGAAAATTATAACTAAAGAATGCAATTGAGGTTTCGAGTTTTTTATCCGGTTGGAGTTAATACCGTTGCATATGACAGATCGTATAAAAAAAGTATAGAATGAAATTATTAGAAAAATTGGGAATCGAAAGAGGATATTTAGTAAATTGATTGTTTGATGATTTGAAAATGCTTCATTTTCCTCTTCTCCCCATTTAAACAATGTATCTCTCTTTATCATATTTTGCAAAGGAAGAATAATATGTGAAAAATCCGGGAATGAATATTTTGACAAAGTTTATTCTAAAAGGATTGCATTGATTTTTTTATGGGGTAGGAATTTCTAAATTGTTTTAATCCTATCTCGATTGATAAATTCCATTTCGAGACAATAAAAACCTAAGAGTTTTCCTTCATTTAAATCAAATACCGACTTCTTTGGCTTAAGAGAAATTCCATATCTTCCGCATCTTTCAAATATTTTCCTTAAGTCATGCAAGTGATTATTTTTCTCTTTTGAGTATAGTTATCATTATATATACTACCACCATTTTATTTATCAATCATTTAAAGGAAATATCCATGGCTATTTAAAAGGTAGCTCCTACATTCATTAGTTCGAAAGGCATCTTTTGTATGCATAAGTTCCCCACTTTGTTCGAAATGTAGTTTTAAATGATCTTCAAGATGAACCAAAATTTGGTTATATCCTAAAAATACATCTAGAAAGGGACATTAACCCGTAACTTGAAACTCGATTGTGAAGCTTTTTCCTATTTATCGTAAAGGAAAATTATCCTTTTCAAGTGCCTTATTCAGTTCTCGATTGTTGGAGTTTTCAACAAGAAACAAGGAATTGGTATGTTAAAAACATCATCCTTAATCCTAGTGAAAATTAAGCACCTACACTAGGTGGGCCTACATAGGCTATTTTTAGGTGTATGTCTATTTTTAGAATGTTGAGAAAAGTCTATTTTTATAGCGGGAGACTATTTATAGATGGTTGATAAAATCTCTATGTATGGATGGGCATCTATTTTTGGAATGCATGTGCGAAGTCTATTCGTAGATCGCATGTCTAAAAATAGAGGTATGTCGATTATTATTGTTCTAATAATAATTAGACAATAACAATAATCTATTCTCTTGAAGCACTTGATTTCAATTAAATGGATGTGGAAAACCAATTGATTGAAGGAATTTCAAGTACTAAGGTTGGTTGGTTGACATAAGTGGAATTCATTGTAACCGAGTAAAGTGATACAAAGTTGTAACATAGTTGGATGTGTAGTTATGTGAGTTTTAAAGTAGTTTAACTCAGTTAAGTGAGTTAAACTTAGTTGTGCTAGTTGTAACTAGTTGTAACTAAATATAGAATAGTGAGAGATAAATGAATTAAATATTAAATTAATTCACATGGAGTGATCTCACATGCAACTAAATATTTACTATTGTTAACTACATGCATGTCAGATCCAATGGAGACCCATTTGAGAGATAGGTGAAAGGGACAATTTTACTATCAATTGTTACAGTAGTTGGTGCACACTTGCAACCAAGCACACATTGGAGATTCCTATGAGAATTTTGTAGTCAAGGAAGGCTAAAATGAATCATTTATAGGTTCTTGACCATCAGGGATTGCGCAGTGGAGGCAGGCTGTCAGGAGGCAGTAAATTGGTGCATGTATTTGCCAATTTTTGCATGACATTGTGAGATCATTGTATATTGTACTGAGAGCTCTTGGATTAGATTTTTGTATGAGATTGTTTCATGATATATGATATATACATAATATATGATATTGGGGTTTTTAGCTTTATTCTTTCCTGGTAAAAACATATGTGTTATGTCTGATTGATCTTTCTTCATGTGTTTGCAATTGTCGATTAAATTTCCGCAAAGATTTAAGTAGAAAGATTCTGTATTTAATAGTGGCATATAATTGTTAGATTAGGAGAATCCAGGAAATAAATAATTGTATTAAAATTTCTACATGGTATCAGAGCAAAGAATATTGCAATATTGAAGAAGTAGTTGAGTTTGTTGGTGGAAACAATTTGAATTTGTTGCAAGAATTTCTTGGTGCAACAATTGAGTAAACATTGAAATGGATTTCAATGGTTTGTGGTTAGAGTATGCACTTGAGGGCAGCTTGAACTACATTGCATGGAAGTACATGATGGAGATGGTGCTTGAATATAATGGCTTGAAGGAATTCATCGACATAGATGTTCCTAAGCTTACTTTTTTAGATGCTGCAGTACTTGATGCATGGCAAAAGAAAGTAGAAAGGGTGAGGAGGATTCTGTTGGAAGGTGTACGAGACCACATTTTATCAAGCCTTCATGGGAAAGCCACTCCATATTCTATGTGGAAGGCTTTGACAGATCTTTTCCAAAGCAGCATCGACCATAGGAAATTGGCGTTGAAGGATAAACTCAAAAAGATCAAGATGGAAAATAATGACACTATTTCGATATACTTAACAAAGTCTATCTAAGGCAGGGATGAACTTGGGAGTGTAGGAGTAGGTGTTTTTAATGATGATTTGGTGAGCTTGGGTCTCTTGGGACTTCCTAAGAGTTGGCATAGTTATGAAGACTTTGTCAACGGACGAGAAAAACTACCATATTGGGAATGACTGTGGTCGGATCTAGTGCAGAAGGAGTTCAGGCGAAACACCAGAGATGGCTCTTCATCAAAGATTGATGATGAAGAGGATTGTGATTTGGCTGCCAAGGCGAATAAGGGGAAGGGGAAGAAATTCCATTCTAAATCTAAGGTCGGTGAAGATGGCAAGGAGCAAAACATTTCCAAAGTGAAGTGTTTTCACTGTCACGAGTATGGACAAATTGCCACAAATTGTCCACATAAGAAGAAGAACAATATGGTTGCTAGAGTTGCAGCTGGTGAGGCTCTTTCCTCACAATTTGAGCTTGAATTCTCATTGATCACACGCATGGTGTCTGGTGCATTGGGATCGAGGTGGTACTTGGATAGTGGTGCTTCCTTTTACATGACGGGAGATGAGAAAATTTTCAGTGACTTGGAGGAGAAATATCTCTAGATGCATATTGAGTTGGGTGACAATGGACGATATAGTGGGATTGGGATTGGTACCATTACTTTTCAGAGGGAATCAGGTAAACTCTTTCATTTAAAAGATGTTATGCATGTTACAGGTTTGAAGAAAAATTTAGTCTCAGTAGCAATGTTAGAGGATAGAGGCTATGATGTTGTCTTTAGTGAAGGAAAAGTTTTCCTGCGACACAAACCAACAGGGCAAGCCAAGAAGGTTGGGATTCGAGTTAAGAATCTCTATAGACTTGATGTAGATGGGATTTCTATTTTATTGGGAAGTGTGAGAAAGCCATGCAATTGATGCTTAAGAGGGAGCAAGATTTGCATGCAGGTAAGAGTGAACCTCAGGATGTGGAGTAGCCACAAGATGAGGATCATGGAGTGGGAGCAACCACTCATGCAGAGAAATTTCCTACCAAATGGGCAGAGGGAGTGCATGCAAATATATCACCAGGTGAGAGGTGGGGTGACATGCATGAGTAATCCCAAGAAGAAATATTTGGGCATGATTCATTGAGATGGTGTGGATCTCATGAATCGAACTTGGCTATGAGGAGCCCATAGACAAATAGTAGCAGGATCATTTGGATTGATGCAGTCAAATTTCATGAGGACATGAAATCAAAGTGACAATGTTAGATACTAGAGCACAGATCAGAATTGAAAACAAGTGCAGAGTGCATGGATGCAAAGGTTAGCAGTGCAGTGGTTCTTGAAGCCATGTGCAGTTGGTACCAGCAGAAGTTAGAAGACTTTGATGACAGATGCATTATACTAATTTAATTTTTTGGAGGCTATTCAGTTTCAGAAGTGTTGCATGCAAGTGTTGCATGTGCGAGAAACACTAGAGAAGTGTTGCATACAAGAGTTGCAGGGCACATGCAAAGGTTGCAGGGTGAATGCATGGAGTTGCATGTCGCATGCAAAGACATTCCTTTCTTTTTGACAGGGAGTGTTGAAGTTTGCAACAAGAAACAGTGAAATTGGCATCTAGAAACATCATCCTTGATCCTAGTGAAAATTAAGCACCTACACTAGGTGGGGCCCACACATGCTATTTTTAGGTGTATGTCTATTTTTAGAATGTTGAGAAAAGTCTATTTATAGCCGAATTCTATTTATATATGGTTGAGAAAATTTTATGTCTAGATGGGCGTCTATTTTTGGAATGCATGTGCGAAGTCTGTTCATAGATCATATGTCTAAAAATAGAATGCATGTCGATTATTATTATCTCTTAATAATAATTAGACAATAAATAATAATCTATTCTCTTGAAGCACTTGATTTCAGTTAACTGATGTGGAAAACCAGTTGACTGAAGGAATTTCAAGTTCTGAGGTTGGTTGGTGGAATATGCAAGTGGACTTCGTTGTAACTGAGTGATACAAATTTGTAATAGAGTTGGATGTGTAGTTACGTGAGTTGTAAAGTAGTTTAACTCAATTAAGTGAGTTAAAATTAGTTGTGCTAGTTGTAACTAATTGTAAATAAAAATACACTAGTGAGAGATCAGTGAATTAAATATTAAATTAACTCACATGGAGTGATCTCACATGCAACTAAAGATTTACTACTGTTAACTACATGCATGTCAGATCCAGTGGAGACCTAGTTGAGAGATAGATGAAATGGAAAGTTTGACTATCAGTTGTGACATTAGTGGGTGTACACTTGCAACCAAACACACATTGGAGATGCCTATGAGTATTGTGCAGTCAAGGCAGGCTAGAATGAATCATTCAGAGGTTCTTGACCATCAGGGATTGCGCAATGGATGCAGGCTGTTAGGAGGTAGTTAATTGGTGCATGTATTTGCCAATTTTTGTATAACAGTGTGAGAAAATTGTATATTTTACTGAAAGCTCTTGGATTAGAGTTTTGTGTGATATTTTTTCATGATCCATGATATATACATAATATATGATAGTGGGGTTTTTAGCTTTATGCTTTCCCGGTAAAAACATCCGTGTTATCTGTGACTGATCTTTCTTCATGTGTTTGCAAGTGGCGATTAAAATTACACAAAGATTTAAGTAGAATAATTATGTATTTAACAGTGGAATATAATTGTTAGATCAGGAGAATCCAGGAAGTACATAATTGTATTAAAATTTCTACACTGAAGTCAAGAAAAATTCAAATATCTCCATTATTTTTCCTAACTGGTACCAGATTAGAAACCCATTTCGAATGCATAGCAGGAAAAATGATCTTGGCTTTCAATAGTTTATTTAAATCATATTTATTTTTGTTTCCAAGTTTGGATGAATTTTCCTAAGCTTTTCTTAGATAGGTTTAACTTCGAGCACCATAGGAATAATATGTTGAATGACAAAAGGGTTAAAAGTTTTAATATCTTGGTAATTCCATGCGAAAATATATTTGTAGTTCTTCAATAAAGAAACAAATGCATTTATTTCTTCAGATGAAAGGCTAAGCCCTAAATTTATTTTATGATGCAGATTATCAGATCCTCGGTTGACTAATTCAAACTTTAGAGTAGAACTTTGCAGTTTGTAATTGTTGATTTTCTTGAATCTGTCTTTCAAATCATATAATTCTTCAATCTTAACCACAGATTTTTTGTAAAATATTTTTATGAGTTTGGTGTTTGATATGATTATGATGTTCATATTCATCCATAATTTTATCATCATATGATTTCTTGGAATTAAGAAAAATTAAGATATCACTATCATCATTAAAAACTCGCCAACTAGTAACATTATCTGGTATAGATGGTCGAAAAATTAATTTGATAGAGAATCTGTTGGGACTAAAATCCTCTGGTGGAATAATATTGGAAGCAAAATTAGCTAAAAGGTCGAAATTGGCATTCTGCAATCTAGGAGTAGGAGAGATATCGAATGCTACAAAATGAGATGTAAGGTCTTGAACCAAGGATTAGTAATGTTTCAAGTAATTTGAGAGACAATGAATACTATTTCATACTTGTCTTAAAACAACCTCTGAATCCAAAAACACCTGAATATATTTTATCTCAAGACTAATTTCTTTACGGAGGCCTTGAATCAATGCCTCATATTCAAAAATATTATTAGTTCATTCAAATTCCAACCTACAAGATAGCATGGTTTTTTCACCTTTTGGGCTAATGAGTATACATCCTACTCCTGCACCATCATTGGATCTTGATCCATCAAAATAAAGTTTCCAAAATGGAGATTGGATTACAGTTTCTTCTTCAAAAATGAAGCATCTAATGGAATCTATCTGGCAGTAGTTTTCTACTTGTGAATTAACAGAGCTGATTGGAAAAGGTGACGTTTGTGCATTGAAATTGCCTAAAAATGATTCTACAGAGTAATTTCCATGAATATTGTTGTTAAATTCTATAGGCTCATTTTCTTCCCCAAGATATGTGACTGAGCACTTCATATTTTTTTCACGTTCAACTTTAATTTGATTAGGCTTTCCATTATATGGAAGCCACATGTGAGACTAGGCCACTACAAAATATCCATGTAATTTTTCAGACCAATCTCTGTTAAGAACTAAACCATAAAATTCAGGAATGTCTGCAATAAGTATATCGATGATTTGAGTGACTTTTGAATTTGATGACAATCTAATACTTAACGAATTGATCTCTCCTAAGACTTTGACCTTTGTTCTATCTAATTGAACTATATTAATTGATGACTTATGGGTTGTGATATTTATTTTTTCGTAGATTGAATATGGAATTATGTTGGATGAGGCCTCAAAATCAATTAAACAGTTACGAACATTCTTATTGTAGATTTAATAGGTCAAGAGAAAATGAGGTGTATGGGAATTATATCTATCACCAATCAAGATAGAATCTGAAGCATTAATTTTGTTGGAGTGATTAATAGGAGGTTTTCCCATTCAATTAGCAGCTTTAGCTATAACAGTTGAAGGAAGAGGAGATGCTATGACTACATTCAACTCTTTCAATAAATTGTTCTGTTGTTTCTTTAATTTGCTAAGTTCATGGAGAGAAATATTGTCTTTAATATTCTTCATATACTCAATTATGTTATATTCAATAGTATCATATACTACTAAAGTTTTAGACTGAGGATCAGATGTAGATTTAATTGGATGAGAATCGGATGTGACCTGCCGAGATGATTTGACAAGAGGCTTTTTGTTAACAAGATTTTATTTAGCAATAGAACTTGCCGTTTTTTGTTTCTGTGTTATTTTTTTAGGTCATACATAATTTTTAATTCTTGTGATAATTGGCATGGCTTCGGTTTCTGATTATTCATCAGAGGAAGGTAAAATAAAATCCCATAATCCATTTAATTCAACCACTTCTTCTTCTTGGGATTCATCAACATAAGTTGTTGTTTCCTCTTCTTCTTCCTCTTGGTTAGATTCTGCATTAGAAATAACATTGGGAGGCTGAGAGATAGACGATTGATTTTTCCTAAATGATTTAAAAGGTTTCTTGGAGGAGGTTTCAACCACCTGCTTCTTAATTTCGACCATATCATTGGACAGTTTTGAGAACTTTTTGCAATCCTTCAAGATCAAAAGGATCTTTCAGAGCTTTCTTTTTTTATTTGTCTTTGAATGTTACCTTTTTGGATTTCTCATCTTCTACCTCTGTCTTCTTTTTTAAAGCAACAATTCTTCTTTCAACAGACATGATTCTTTCATTTTTTCTACAAGGGTAGCCTTATTGGATCTATCTACAAAAATTTCTATATTAGAGGGGATGGAGGATATTTACCACTCTATTTGTACATCCACTCCAGGCTTAGAAGTGGTTGGGATTTTATTCAATAACTTGTTGAATATGGAGTTGAAGTCTTTGATATTTACCTTTGAATTAGCTTTTATATTAAAAATATCATTGATCAATGATGCAATTGTCCTATCATCACCATATTTAGCAAGAAATAGTTCTTGGAAGGTATCAAAATCTCCTATTTGTAGAAATTATATAACTTATGTGTTATATGTCCAAGATTCTCCTGATCACACACTATTTTAACTTCATGCACAATATATAATCTATTCCATTATTGATCATCACATGCGGAAATTAAATCAATGCAATGCACACATGAAACCATAAAAATTCACACACATTAACACAGCTGTTTAACGAGAAAGCCTGAAGCTAAAAACCCCAAATATCTGTATATAATATATGTCATAGAGATCATGTAAAAATCCTCATACAAAGCTGAACATGTCAAGCTCTCAGTACAATACAATTGCTACACACTAATCGGGCCCAATCTAGCAAATCCATGCACCGATCTTTGCCACCTACTAGCTTGCCTCTACTACGCAATCCCTACTGAATAATGGCTTTGAGTGAACTCGAATTTCTCCAAGATTGACTGCGCAATTCTCAATGGAATCTCCACCGAGTTTTGGATGCAATCAATGCATCACTATAGTCACAACTGATAGTCTATCTTGCCCTTTCACCTATCTCTACACTGGTCTCCACTGAAACTGTCCATGCACTGTAGTTAACTGATGTATTCTTCAGTTTATTAATGAGTTATTATTTAGTGAATTAATTGATAATTAATTCACACCACTCTCACTAGTGTATCATTCAGTTAGACTAGATACAACTAGCTCAACTGAGTCTAACTGAGTTAAACTGAACAGAACTCCATCAACTACTTCTATAACTCCACCAAACTCTGTCACATGAGTTCTAACTGAATTCCTCATGAATTAGCTCTACTAAACCCTCAAGAATAGTGTAATTCCTTCTATCAGCTGCTGTGCCACATCTGTGCACTTAACTGAAGTGCTCCAAGAGAATAAGATAATGTTTAGAGTCCAAATATTATTAAGAGATAATAATATTTGACATATCTATTTTTAGACTGGCAATCTAAAAATAGATTTCGCCCAATATGTCTAAAAATAGAAGTCCATATATTTTTCCAACTTGACCAACCATCCACAAATATCATCCTGCAAGTCATAGAATATGATCGACATGTCTAAAAATAGACATAGTCTAAAAATAGACTTTGCGCCAAAAATAGCCTGCGGGCCCACTAGTGAAGGCGACTCTTTTCACTAAGCTCATCATCTTGTTGAATCTCAACACTATTGAGCCTGATGGGAGAGAAAAGTATCGGGATCCTGCAGATCCATGGAGTTATATGGAAAAAATCTAATTGCAACATCTTCATGTACAACACCATTGAGGTTCATGGCTAACATAAAATTATTGAGATGTTCCTCAGTGGGAAGACCATCATCAGGTTTATATTTAGGTAGCCATTTTTCTAGATGCGCTGGGATAGGATTTAGATTTCCCACTTGAATAGCACCAGGATTAGTCCATGGAAAATTAGACATTACTTTCCCTGTTGTTTGTGAGGATGAGATAGCAGGTCTAGAAGCAGATGTGGATGGAGAAGAACTTACTACTAGACTAGTACTACTTATAGCAACACTAATTTTTGAGTAGAAATGGATATGTAAGAAGATATGGGTTGAGTAGAGAAGAATGTAAAAGTAAATGGAAGTGAAGATGATGTGATCTCACTGATATCTGATTGAGATGATAATGTAGTAGCTTTTTTTTGATGTGAATAAATATGAAACTTGAAAGGAGTTATCCCAAGTTTTTCACTTTGTGATCAGGTTAATACACCAATACCACTAAATAGGGATGTAACATTTTCTTCAAAAGTTTAAGGATTAACATGATTATCTGGAGATATGGTTATTTGTTCCAATTTCTCAATAAAATACTAAACTTCAGGAGATTCAGGAATATAATCTGAAGAATGTATGCGAGGTAATACTTTAGGAGATGAGAAAGGTGGTTATACAACTTTATGCTTTTGACTTGGAGATAATGAATGAGATCTAAAAGATGTAGAATTTTCTGAGGGGGATTGACTCTTATGATTTATTTTTTATTAAGATTTTGCCTTATATGCCATCCATAGTCGGATTTCCTCTTAGCACCAAAACTATTGAAGGCTGGAAGGTGACTTCCTCAACATTGGGGATTCCACCTGGTCAGGAGCTTAAAGAAACTCCTTTTCTGTTGAAATGATGGGTCTGACTCAAGATATAGGGAACAATTTCGATTATAAAAAGAGTTTATATGAATAAAAAAAGGGAATAAAATCAACACAAACATGGTGATTTATTTCTAATGATAACATAAATTAAATCTAACTACTTCCCAAATTGGACTCTTTTATATGATTATAGAGAAATATTTCACAAGCATGAAACAATATAGATCATTGCATACTTAATGAATATAAGCACATATAAGAAACTAAATCAATATAATTGATTTAATTGATGAAGAACATCAATTACATAAAATACGTCTTATTTTCACATATAACAACATATTGTTCAATATATTATATCACTTCAATGCTTATAAGAATGAAAAAATAAAAATAAATAAGTTTACTATAAATATTAGAAACATAAAACAATTAATATAGAGATAATAGTATGCGTTGCATCATAGCTTTAGATCTGAAAAAAAATAGCTTCAGGGTTCAGATTTCCAATTAGATAACTTATGTTACACAATAGTGCAAGTTCCAAAAGCAGTCTTCTCAAAATTTTGGACCCTTTTCTAAATGCATGAAAGGGGTTTAAATACTAATTAATATTACAAAAATAGAAGACCTGTGAAACAAGTCTCTAAAACTACTACTTTAAAAACTATATAACTAAAAATGAGGAAAATAAATTGCATCGGTTGGAACAGTCTCATGACTGTTTCCTAGATTCATTCTCTAACTGATCCTTGAGCTGGCACGCTTTCACCATATGTTCGAGCTAGGGGGGATGAATTGGTTGCATTCGCATATGCCCTGTGAATAATGCATCCTTTAATGCTAGAAGAAGTCGATATAGTGCATTGGAGAGACATTTCAACATTAGCCATTGGCTATGTGGTTTAATTAACAAGTACCAGTAACCTTCCATATTTGATTTGGTCAGGCTTGAATGTCAAGAGAATTTCTCCTAGATGTTTCTTGCCAAGATTGCCTTAGGAATTTGATATATGAAAAAGTGTCTTTTGGAGAATCCTGAATTAGGATGGTTTGCAGAAGAGAATATTTTATGTATTTAGAAATTCTGGAAGGTAGATTCTTCGATCTGATAATAGCTAATTCAAAAATTTTCATTTTAATGTCCTAGTCTCCAAATATTATGTCTTTGATTGATTCTTCAAGACAAGGGAGATTGGTCACTCTACCCTGTACAGTGTCTTGCCAATCTATATACTTAGACACTTTATCATCAATATCATCATAATAAGTCCTTGGATTAGATATATGAGTGACTAACTTATCACTGGTTTTAACTATATTTTGAACTTGATTTAGCTTATGATAGAAAGTTGCTTGTTGCTTTAACAATAATGTCTCTAACTCTATTGCTTTCTTTTTAACTGGATTGAGTTCAAGGTTCTCCTAGAACTTCTCAATTCTCTGGTGTAACTTATGGATCAGTCGATCCTTTTCGTTAAGCTCATTTCTAAGTTTGAGTTTAAGACCCTCAAATTATTGCTAAAGAGTAGTGATATTTAATTGTAGCTCTTGTTCAATATTTTTCTTTTCAATCAATAAAACTTGCTCCATCTGAGCAATTTTCTGGTCGTTTTCTCTGATTGTTGATTCAATTTCTGCTGCTTTATGAATAGTTGCATTTTTGTAAGCACGTGAAAATTGAGAAAGTTTATGAAGTTCTTCCTCTAGAGCTAATTGAGTCTCTTTCCAAAGGATTTTCATTAGTGTTACGTTTGGAGTTATTTTTGGAGTTTTCTCCATCCTTCACCTCTTCTTTGATCTATTCATGACAAATTTATGTTTTGGACTATAGAATACTTCCAATGGAGGTACTTCCTCAATGTTGAGGATTATTTCATCATTTGGAGAAGCTGGGATGATTTCCATGTCTTGGGAAAATGTAGCTTCTCTATTTTCTTCTATATCATTATTTCTTTAGCTTTCACTTTTCTCAACACCTTTTGTAGAAACCTCTGCAGTGAATGAGGTTTCTTTATTTTATTCTTGACTCTTCAAATTATCATTTTCAGTAGGCATGTGTTGTGCACTTGGATCTCCTATAGAAGCTACTGAAATTACAGTGTCAAGAATAAGTGCAACATCTAATTGAATAGTATCATGAGTGGTCGGAATATGAGTTGTAGATATTACTTTCTCAAACTCATTATAGTCTTGGGTGAGTTTTTCATTTTGCTCAATATTTTCAATTTTTTTCTCTGCAATTTGTACTTGAGATGAAGACATTGAAACTGCGATCTTTTCTATTTCTGGTGCTGGTCTTTGGAACAAAAATTTCACCATATGAGCATTTCTTTGTTCTTGATATTATTTGAACCTCAGCAAGTGTTCAGGACTGACTCTTTCCTCCGCTATTTTCTAAACTCTGGAAAATTCAAAAACTGACTCGAACATATCATCAAACCTATCAGGCTCTCTTGGAAATTTCTATTGGGAAAAACTCAGAATTTGAATGATTTTAATCGATCAATTTCAAGACAAGCATGCTTGAAATTTTTCAATGCGTATGAGTCACATGAAAATGGGAAAGTTGGTCAAATTGTCTTATTTGCATCTTTCAATACTTTTGTCAAATTGTTGCCAAAAATTTGATAGGCAATTTATTTAGCCAATAATTTGTATATTATGTACAAAGGTAGGATATGTGGAGGCGCATAGCTTCCAAAAACAAGGATGTACATAAAGTAATCTTCAACAAACCACCTACCTATATACTTAAGACTTTTATCAGATTTAGGGGTAATGCTCGGGATTTTAACTTCAAAAATGGCTTGGTAGATCAGGAGCATTATTTCATTACAGATTTTGAAAATATGGGAGTAATATTTTGATTACCACAAGAAATATAACTAGAAAAATATGGGGGTTACTACTTCCTCGGTCCATTTCCATCCAAAGGAGGGGAATTTAGAAGAAAAATAGACTACATCCATGATATAAGAGCTCATCTTAAAAGGAGGGGATGTATTGGCTTTAACATTATGATTTTACCTATAGTTTGTGATGATTCTTATCAAATTATTGGAAAGAATGGTTGCCCAATTTAGGATATACCCATCAGAGGTTGCTTCTATCAAGTGTTTCCAATTCTCTTTAAACTTAATAGTGTTTACAGACCCAAACAAGTGACACATCATTGCATCTATTTGAGAGTAAGGAATTTTAAGAGAAGTGACTGAATATACCCTTATCATCATGCTTATGCTGGTTAGGGTCATTTCTCCACTCTTTTATTACTGCTGCAGGATTGTCGTTCTCTTGCATCAACTTTTGAACGAATTGTGAGTCATATCTCTTCCGCAGCTCTAGTAATTGTACATCTTCTTTAAATCGGTTGGTCTAAGAGAACCAATGACAATTATTTTCTTGGTAAAAAATTTTCTATCACTTATATCCACATTTTCTAATACCCATCTCACTAAGTTAGTGTATGGAAGTATTTTGGGATGAGAAGAAATTTTGTGAAGAAAAGTGTTAGCCACATCTGTCCAGGATTCTGAATCATTAGAAGAAGTATCATTAGCTACGGCTATCCCGTCTGGAATTACTTGAGGTTTCTCATTCTCGATGAGTTGGTATAACGCTTCCCATCCTGATAAAAAAATGTCTAGATTGAATGTGGTATCTGAGATTAAGGGATCCATTTCATTGTTCTCCTCTTGCTGCATAACTAAATGTGGGAGGGTGGAGGATTGACTTCATGCTTTAATCAATTGTGACATTCTTTTATGCTTTGCATTTTAGATTTATCCTGTTTAAAAAAACTAAAGATGATAATCTCAAGTCACTTTGAAAAGCTGTTAAAAATCTTATCAATTCAATTCATGCGTAATGGGAATCCTTCAGTATTTAATTTTGAAACTAAAATCAATTGAAAACCTCAAGAATACAAACTCACATGAATGAAAATTAAATTTGAAAGAATGGATCCACGTCATTTTGACAAGTGTCATTATATTGGGACGTTACATTGGCGATTTGATAAATAGCATGCTTTAGTGATTTTAGAACTCTGAGAAATGCAAAACTGCTACTGCGCGATATTTTTAAACAGAATGTGATATCGGTATATGTTAGTCGACGAGATGAGATATCAGTATCTATTATATAACATATTTTGGTGTTTCGACACTGTAGGAATTCACTTACTTTGCAATTCGATGTTTCGACATTTCAGATATTCCTGGTTTTGCAATTCAGTACTTCGCTTATTCGCTTGATCGCAACTTTTGTCCTGTTATATGCTTTTTCTTTGAATTTTTAGTTTTTTAGGTGTTTTTTAGTGATTTTCTTATTTATAAAAGAAAATTAAAATCTTAACTTAAGAAATTTCTAATTTGGGTTTTATTTCTAAGAATTGAATATTAATTCTAAAAATTTTAAAGGGTCCCCTTTAGTCTTTCTAAGTTACTATCTAGGATAATGGGAAGTTTTTGTAATACTACAACATTGCCAGAAACCCAGATTAAGAGCCAATTCAGCCATCATGGTGTTCTGAAAATGACTGCCATGGTCAGTGTCAATCTCTTTGGGAATACATAAGCCAGAAATGACTTGGTTGAATAGAAAAAAGGTTGTTGTTTCACCATCATTTGCAAAAGTAGGCATAGCCTCGGCCCACTTTGTAAAGTAGTCCACTGCTACGATAATGTACTTGTGACTCTTTGCCGAAGGCAGGTTAAAAGTAGTAAAATCAATACCCCACTTAGTGAACGGACCGAAAGTGACAACAGGAAAGAACGAAGTTGGATGAGCGCGCATCTTCCAAGTAAAAACCTGACAAGGATGACATTTTTTGACCACCACAATACAATCCTTGAAAATCGAGGGCCAAAAATGTCCGACGCGCAAAATCTTTTGGGTTGTAGCAAGCCCTGATAAATGACAACCACAAGCTCCACTATGGTAATCATTCAACACAACCTCAGTATCTTCAAGATTTAAGAAATGTCTAAGGATAGAATCGACCCCATGACGATATAGAGTATCACCGATAATAAGATAAATTTTTTCTAAGTGACGCAAATTTAGAAAAAGCTAAGGGAAACTTCGAAGTCTAGAGATAAACAATGAGATCTCCATACCAAGGATCCTATGAAGAAATTAGGAAAAGATGTTCATTAAGGAACGACTCCTCATAAATAATCTCATCTCCACAAGGTAACTCAGAGATCAACTCTGCAAAGACCAAATATGTCTTGAATTTGGAAGATAGAAATTCGAGATCAAATATTTTCAAAATGACAATTCGTCGGTTGTATTTTCCCCCAAACACTCGCCTACTGAGAAAAAAATGAAATGGATTGACTGCTTCCAAAACATAAGTTTTGCGAAGAATAATGTAATTCCTGAGTCAATGGACATCATGGAAAACTTCCAAAACTAACTTCTAAATGGGAGACCACCATAATTCAGGACCTACCAAGCCTTGACTTAGGTAATAAATAACATGCTCACAAAGAGCATCATCCTCCTGAACCAAAATCATACCTATATTAGATTCTTCCACAACGAGATACAAAAGGAAGTCTCTGCTATAATTAGGTGGACTCAATAATGGAGTAGAAGTCAATGCATTTTTAAAAGAATCGAACGACCATTGAGAAAATTCATCCCACAAGAATGGAATTCCCTTCTTCAACAATCTCATAAATCCTTTCGTCACCTTGGCATAATTAACGATAAATCTCCTTAAGAAATTTGATTTTCCTTTTAGACTTTGAATTTGATGAATAGAAGATGGGGGAGGCAACTAAAGTATTGCCTCAACCTTGAACTGATCTACCCAAATCCCTTCAGTAGACACAATAATCCCAACAACCGACCAGATGTGACGGAAAAAATGCACTTATTAGGGTTCAACCGAATTTTATAATGAAGACATCGTTCAAAAAATTGTTGAAGATGAGAGGGACGTTCAATTCCCTTTCAAGAACGAGAAACTAAATCATCGAAATAAGCTTCGATGATATTGTTGATGTCATGGAAAGCATAATACATGGTGCGCTAGAAAGTATCTCCAACATTTTAAAGACCAAAAAGCATAATTTGTATGCAAATGTACCCCAGGGGAAAATAAAATAATTCTTGTGTTGATCTTCAGGATGGATGGAAATCTGATTTTATCCCGAGAAACCGTCCATGAAGGAGAAAATGTCATTCCCCGCACACTCATCAATAATCTGATCAATAAATGATGTAGGGTAATTATCCTTCAGACATGGCTTTTTCAAACCCTTGAAATCACTGCAAACACGAATCGTTCCTTATTTCTTGTCCATAGGCACTGGATTCGAAACCCACTCAGTTAAAGGAATGAGGTATATGAAACTCACCTTAATCAGCCTCTCAACCTCGGCCTTGATAGCTATGTCTTTCCCAGGGTTTACCAGATGAAACTTCTACCATATAGGCTTATCATTCTCGTAATTCTTGATCTCATGTTTTACAATAGATGGATAAATTATAGGAATTTCCTCATAATAACAAGCGAACACATCACGAAACTCTCTAAACAGATCGATGTAATTCTGAATCTCTTCAGCGAAAAATTCAGCTCAGATGAAGACATTCTCAATGACGTTGGGATCTCTGGAAATGTTCACCAGGATAGTCTCAGAAATGACAACCATGTTCCCTTCAGCAAAAACCTGTGCTGGAGCTAAAGGGTTCAAGATTGGGTGATGAGGACCAAAAGAAATAGGGCTATACCATATTGTTTCAACTTCTCGCAAGTCTGGTAGAAAATAGGACCGATGAAGCAAATCATCCCACGGTCTTTCCATGCCAGTCATTACTTCAAGATTAGCCTCTTCAGATGGAAGAACAGTATCAAGGCAATCTTGAGCAGAAGATGAACTGAGTGTCTAAGCCGGAGCCACATCTCTGTCCAACTCCTCCAGTGAAAGAGAAAATTGAATGAAATTCACAGATTCAACAACAGATTGATAGGAAATCTCTACTGCAGACATAGGGAATTCCATTCCACCCACTTTCCCTTCCTCTAATGTGGAAGTAGGAGAAGGTAAGGTCCAAGGATCTAAAAAAGAATGAGTTCGAAAGAACTCTCTTAGAGTAGGAATCCTAGAGGATGAGATATAATTAATATGAACACAAGGTGGTGGAAGATCAAAGGTACCCATCAAAGAGGTATACATTCCAACCCCCAAATTATCCAAAGATTGCTTGGCATCATTCACCAAGGGAACAGTCGAGTCAGAAGATGCATTTGGATCTATGAAAGAATATTCCATCTGATCGACAGTGACAATCCTCCCTTCATGGGGAAAACACAAGATGTGAAAAAAAGATGAAGCAATAACATCCATTTCATAAATCTAATTCCGCCCCAATATAAGATTGTAGTCCAAATTGGCATCAACTATCTCGACTTCAAAATTGAAAACCTTACCACCAACACAGATGGGCAAAGCTGGAACAATGCCAAGTGGCCTGTGAGAATGAACATCAAATGCAGTGAGAAGAGTAGGTGAAGGCATAGCTGAAGGGGATGCAATGGCTTTCCAACATGAGATAGACATGACACATGTGGAAGCACCCTCATCGAATACTATTCGAAAAATATTGATCTTCCAATATGTAGACTTAATATGAAAATCCATGTGATGACGAAGTCTCTTCTTAAGATTTGACATATAAAATATGATCATAAGAGAGTTCTTTGGATCAACTGCCCCAATCGCAGTGATAAATTCACTCCTTTGTGATGGCACGACTGGAGTACCTCTAACGCAGACATAACACAAGGACTCTGAGCCCGATATTCTACAATGGAATAGTTCTGGGCAGCTTTGGCATTAAGATTGATTGTCGTACACTTAGTAGAACCTTTCAACATTTGAGGTATAGGCTCAACTGTAGGCCTCTCTATATGGAGTGGCACAAAATTACTAGGAGAACCCTTAGCTTTTGAATACTCAGCTTCACCATAATCACGAGATCTCGTAGTGATATCAGTGTTAGCACTCATCATATATACATTTGAGGAATTTTTCCCTTCCTGGTTGCCCCCATTAGGAGATCCAGTGTTAGAATTCACGCCAGAAAGCAGCTACTTCCCTTGGGGAAAAGGGTTTGTCAAGACAACCTGGGAACTAGAGGAACCCTGCTGAGCTAACAAGCGTCGAGAATCCTGAATTTTAGGGTAGAGATGAGTAAGATGGTCTCTGGTGCATAACTTGCATGGAAACTTAACCTTTCTTCTTTGCCTCTCTGTTACCCTCTCCAACATTATCGTTGGATATTTTCGCATTACCCTTCCCATCCTTATCTTTCTTCTTATTATTATGTCCCTTCTTCTTCCCATAGGATTGATGATTTCCTTTGGGGCTAGAAGCTTGAACAACATTAATAGTTAAGGGCTGCGAAGGAGTAGACACCGACGATGTAGCCTGAATAGAGGGATCAGATTGTAAAGACAACTACTGAAATTGATTCAAAAGGTTAGCCGTGCCACTATTAATCAAACTGAAAAACCAATCAGCATGAGGACCTAGCTTTGATTTGGCTAAATATACTTTGAAATGAGGAGCATCTGACAAAATATTATTAAGGACCCCAGACTGAGAATATATAAGTTCTAACTGTTGGGCCCTAAAGATAGCCCGTTCCTCAGAGAATACCACAGAAAGGGATACATCCTTTGAGATTTCTGGCTATAAGGATTTAAGAAACCATTTGAGAAGGAATACATTAGGAATTTGGGCTTTGATGAGCCTATTCCTTCTCCGCCATTCCTGAATATGATAAAAATTGTGCATTGCCTTATCCTGCTGGAAATTGGCTAGGAGATCAGTCCCAACATCATAATGAACAAGCAACTAGAAATGGTTCAAAAACACAATAGCCAACTTGCCAAGTGTAGAAAAACTGCCCCCGGTAAGCTCAATGTACCATTTTTTAGTGTTTCCAGTTAGGGTGCGTTGAAATAGTCTCAACCTAATCGAATCATCGATGAGGGAGTTCGAGGAGCACCATAAATGGAAAGTGGTAACATGGTCGGCTGGATCCTCACCAGTATTCTCTTCAAATTTTGGAATATCTGAGGGAAGTTTAGTAGGGACCGGAGGCCAACCCGAGCTATATTGAATTGGATCATTTGTCAATTTTGATAAATCTAGAAAATTTAAAGTTGCCAGGAATGGTAAGCACGAAGGAGCTTAAGAATTCCATCTACCAACGGAAAAATTCCCAACATTCTGAAAAGAATACCCTCAATTTTTCGAGGCACTAGGTTTCCATGGATTGTTCATAGAAAAAGCTGACCCATAAGAGAAACCTTGTGGCCCAGAAGCATTCAGAGTAGGATCCCCTCCCATCGTAGGATTACCATAAATGGGGATATTTCCCCTAATATAAGTGTTGAACAAAGATGAAACCCATTGGTTAGGGTTCCAAGCATTGGCGAATGGAGAGAAACCCTGAGAAGCACCTAAAAAGGAGAAAGGTACATTCCCTTGCTTACCATAGAAAAAATGATTCCCAGTTCCCAACCCAGTAAAAGTAGGGTTCCAGCCTTGAAAAGCATTAGAGCTTAGGCCTCCAAGAAAAGGATTGAAACCTTGAACTTGAGTGGAGAAAGGAAAAGATCCTAAGGAGGGGTTCAAATGAGGGATATGACCACTTCCAAAGGGGAAACCCTGAAAAGAAGCTAACCCATTAGCCATAAAATACATGGGTGTGGACTAGACAACAGAAGAAGCAATGAAGGAAAAAAAATGAATTGCACTGGATGGCATTCCAAAAGAAAAGGGACCAGAATGGGAAGAAAATGCTTGGGTTCCCCCACTTGTAGATGGAATGGAAGTAGAGCCAAAATTTTCCGCATTGGGAGTGATAATAGAAATAGCAATGGTACCTCCTCCTTCAACCGAAAGAGGATTATGCACACTCGAAGTGCTCATAGCCGAAGCTATGTTCCCAGCTGTGGCCATCGAAAGAAAAGGAAATATATGGGGGCTAGCCGGTCTTTGAGACAGAGGCCCAAAATACAAAAGAACATCTAGAAAACTAGAAGGAAGAGGAGAGGAAAGAGTACGTAGAGGTTCAGGAATATCTTCTACCTCAACTTCTTCTGCTAGAAAAAGGACTCGAGAGATGAGTTGAGTACTCCTCTCTATATCACCACTAGTACTAGGACCACCCACAAAAAAAATAGCCCCAAGCAGAGGATCACTCTTCGATGTGTTTGCAACTACTGGATGAAAATCACCAGCATAATCGCTCCTACGCCTTCTTGAAGAAGACTTGACACTCACAGGAGAAAGCCTTCGAAGCCTCCTCTAACAACGAACCCATCAGTTAACCACTTTTAATAATTATGATATTTTAAGCTAGACTCAAAAAATTATGAAGCTATGGAAATATAGGAGCAAAGAACACTCTCTACAAAAATGTCCCTAAGATACAACAATCAAGCAGCCTTCAGGTATTTCCACTCCGAGTTATTAGGACCGGACACCAAAATACAAGAAAGCAAATAAGAGGTCCTTCCGAGAACATTCTAGGGTAATTACGCCCCATGCCTTCTAGTGAAGGTAACATAAAATAGTTACGTGACCTCCTAACAAAATCTTTTGCCGATGTAAGTACCTGAGCTTTGCAAGGGCACCCTCCAGAAGTACTAATGAGAGTGATGCAACGTCTGCCTTAGGCACCATGGGTATTCCCCCCCATAGTCACCTATGTCATACCTAGGAATAAAAACTATGGACACCAGTTCGTATTGGTAGATGGGCAGAATGGTCTTAGGTGAGGATCCAACAAATAAGAGAGGGGGTATCTCTCTTCTTTGCCTTCACTAGCCCTCACGCTTAACTCCCTAGAGGTAGAGCTTTCTCGGTCCACTTAATGAGGCTAGATTTCACTCATTAATCAACTTCTATGTTTGAAATTTTGAGTGGCCTTGGAGAGTTAACTCTCCACTCACCTATTCCAAGGCCCTATGACCTAGACTAGTTAGTGTATATTAATGACAACTCAAAAAATTCTAGTTCATTTTTAGATTAATCGCTTGATTTTAATGGCTGTTATTTTTAAGTCAAGGGTATATGGAGAATGCAACTTATTATGTTTTGACACAAAAGAGAAATCGATAGAAACCTACTACATGATATGCAAATTTTTATTCGATGAAAGAGATTTCTACTTGTGATTTGTATCTATGAAAAAGGTCTTATTGACGTCTATGTGAGCAGCTTATGTTACTTAGTGCAATAGATAGAAAATATTGCGAATAACATAAACAACACAAGCAAATGAAAACACCGTGAAACACGTTAACACAACAAGAATTTAATAACGGAGTTCACAAGACTTCCTAGCTATGTCTTCGGGTCCTTAGATTCTAGTGTTGACTGCTTTATTTTGTCTTCAAAATGATTTTACATGTATGAGCTCAAAAATAGAGACTCAAATGAGAAAATGGACCTCACCATTGATATCGGCTTGAAATTTCAGTCAAAATGAGTATAAACTTGCCTATATTTTTCCACTGTGACCTCCAGACCCCTTGGCGAATCCAAAACCACTTCTGCCCTGCACAAAACCACCTTCCTACAATAAATACCACCTTCTCTGCTGCAATACCACCTCGGTCTATGCGATGGTGGTTTCATTGGTTTGATTTCTGTAACTGCATAAAACAGGTTTCAGGTGGCTTGTAACATAAGCACTACCACATAGTGCAACTAGCTGGCAAACTTTGGTTGAAGTCGTTGTTTAAATATTGTTTTGGAGGTTGGCGGGTCAAAACCCTCGCTCGACCTTTCCTCCAACCCTTCGACGGTTACATCCATATATGGCTAACATATATTAATACGCATTAAACCTTATTGTTATCCTCGAGCCTTCCTTGAAGTTTTAAGAAAAGGAAAGAAACCCGAGGTAACCACTAACCAACCTTCAGATACAGAATCTAGCCAATTTGTATCCAGAGAGGGCTCTCTCTTTAAAATTTAGCTTTGTTCTTAGAAAGTTTTAGGCTAGTTATAAGTCCAAGAAATTTGGTTTGAATTTGAATGGTGGAATCCGCCAACTGAGGGAAAGATTGAGTATTTTTAGGCCATTGGGCTATGGAGTCGAAAGGATGGCTTTACTGGATTAAGTTTCTACACACAAGATGGCTTTGCAGGGCAAGATAGCCAAACAGAGAACAATTTTAAATATTAAAGTGAATGGAATGGATTTTGAAGGGATGAAAGGCAATTAAGAATCTTTCAACATGTTCAAAGAAAGAAAGTGAATGATTACAAATAAAGAGCAATTAAGAATTCTTTACTATAGTAATCAAAATGTTTAAACCAGTGAAACAAGAGCAATTAAGAATTCATTGTTTATAACCGGTTTAGAAGAAAACATTTAGAATAATCACAATTGAAATCAGAGTACACTTAAGCAATTTCTGATTTATTCTTTTTTGTCAATTATTCAGAAATGGAACACAGTGAAATTATAAACAGATATAAAACTTAAAACATAGGATAGAAATGACTTATTGAACTGTAGTCTGACACATGAATCCTGCAAAAAGTCTTGAGCTTCAATTCATCATCCAACAAGCCACAAAGAAATTTCTCCAAAGCACTTTTATTCCAAAAAGTCAATGTTACAGCAAAGTAGAAGAATCCACCCTCAATAAGTCAATTGAGGGCTTATTTATACAAAAAATGATACAAAATATCTCTTAACAAAACGAGATATAATCTAAGATGAGTCATAAATAAGTTACAATAAAAATAGAGACAGATGGTCTCATGGATAAGACAAGAAGTAACCGATGTTGTGCTGTTTCCTCATTTCGAGAATGTGCTGGAGGCTGGACCTATATTTGGGCTCATCGTTGTCTTCTTCAGTAATTTTGTGCTAACTGACTTGCTTCACAGATACTCTTTGTTTTTACTGATACACTTTCAACTGAACTAATAATCTTTGACCTTTGTTTTGTCCTTTATCCCTTATACTGTGGTAAATAGGCAAAATTTCAAATAAGGATAAATTTTACAAAATTTCCAACAAGTCTTCCCACCATTTATCTTCTGCTATTTTTGTCCGTTGAAGCTTCCTCAATGTTTCATCAGCCTCGGTATATCTGAAAAAATTAGGCCGGTCAGGAAATAAATGCCTTACTTCATGTTCTAGATAAAACAAATTCTCTAATCTGTCATAAAGATTCCTTCCTATAGGTAATGTTGCTTGTGATGAACTGGCTGAGGAATTGGCGAGACTTTGAGCATGTATGTCCAATTTCCTAATATAAGTTTCTAGGTCCATTATTTTACCTTCTGATATCATAGGGTTGGGCAACCCTTTATTCAATAAAACATCAAACCTTTTTCTGAAATCAAGGATTTCAGTTTGCATGTCAAAGCATCTCCTTTCTAAATTCTGCATAAGAGTTCTCTTAGTAAAAACTCTTTTTATCTCCAGGATTGTTGCAGTTCTGTCTTGAATACCTAAATCTGCAAGTTGCTGTCTGGTTTGAGTGTTCAGAAATTGTATAACCTGATTGGCTTCCTTAGGCCTATTTCCCAATTCTGCTCATGTATGCTCAAATTCATCTAGAGCTACTCTAACCAAATCATTCTATTCGTACATTATCTGGATTGAGGACCAGATATATTTTATTGATTGACTAATATTATCCCAAAGAATATCATTTATTTCTCTCAAAGGCTTCTCCAATGTGAGATCCTTTTCTAATGCTTTAACCAATTTTTCCAATCTCTTGATTTCTCTTGATTTGTGAGCAACACTCATTTTTGAAAGATTATATCTCTGTTCTAAATTGATAAGTTGTAGCTTTGTGTGCTGAAGTTCAGTTACTTGAATTTTTAAGTCATTCACTAATTGTTCTGAACTCAAATTAGAAGTGTCTACCTGTGATGATTCTGCCGGCTGACCTGTTGGCTGTGTACCTATAATTTCCTCTGTTGTAGATGTTGGGAGAGAGGATTGTTTGTCTTTCAATGCTTGCTCCAGCTCTTTTTCTATTTAAGCCAGTTGCACATTCATTTTCAAGAGCAACTCCATCATCTCTTCTTCAGAATTTTTCTTAATTATTTCTTCAGTTTGAGGATGTCTGGAGGCTGGAAATTTCAACTGTTTTCTTAATGCAGCAATGTCATCATCTTTTTTCTTGATTAGAGTTTCTATTCCTTTGACATCCTTTGGATTATGACCTAATCCAATTATTACCTCCTCCAATGTTTTTATTCTGTTATCTTTTGCTTGAGAAGAAGCCTTTTCTAGTTGTAATTGTGCATTGATGTTTTCCAAAGAATCCTGTAACTTGTGAGCTGCCATGGCTTTATCAGTCAAAGTGGAATAAATCATTTCCCCAGTCTGCTTATGTAATTCAATCTGGTCTAAAGGATGTATATCCTTTTCTAGGACTTCAAATTTAGTTCTAATATAATCAGCAGCTGTTTGGGGTTGCTGCACCTTGGGTTTGAAATGGCTCATTAACATTTTTCCCTGTTGAATGTCAAAAGATGACATCAATCTTTCTTGATTCTTTGGAGCCATTTTTAGATATTGATTATATACTTGCATTTTCAATGGATCATTTCTTGCCTTGATATTAATAAATGTCTTTTTATGTCCCCTGCATCCTTAATTGGTCTTTTGAAAGAAGATATTTCAATACTCTTGTGCTTTTGTAATTCTTTCCCTTGTGAAGTAATGGATGCTCCACTAACTGTTCCTGTTTGTTGACTGTCTTCTCTTTCTTGGTTGTCAGAGATTTCTTGAAATGATTCAACTTCTGGAAGAGGATTCAATCTCTGCCTTTTAGTATCATGCTGCTCTGTAGATCTATCACCAGGGGTAGATGTTTTAGCTTCTCTCTTTTTCCCTTTTTCCATATTAAGAGGAGTTTGAAGATTGGAAATTTCTGTCTCATTGATCTGAACTGGAGTGATTTGTACCTGACCTTGTTCTTTGGATGTCTCTAGTTGCTCTGTCATTGCGAACTTTTCAATTACTTGTATGTCCGGTTTTTTCTTTTCCTTTTGATTCTACTGCAATATTTTCTTGTGACTCCTGCTGAATAATCCCAGTTGAGGAAGGGCCAACTTCTGATCTTGGTACCTGTAAAAAAGTGTCTAGGTCAAGCATATTCTCAAGATATTTCATAACATTTCTCATTTTGACCTGCTCAATATCATGCTCTATCAATGTGCCTTCTATCCATTCATCTGTATTAGCATATTTTTCAATTTCTGGGATTCTCTGATGGATGTATGTTGCTGATTTATTTTTCATTCTTTTATCACAAATGAAGTTGAATGGATCATAAGGTGCCCAATAAAAACTCTTCTGTAATCTAAAACATTCTTGTAATATCTTTTCAGCTTCCTCCCGTCCATCTCTAGAGTTACAGATAAACTGTCCTAATTGACCTTTGATCCGGAGTTGAGCCTTCTTCTTTGCATTACAAAAATGAATTATATTAGAGTTATTCATTTGCCTGAAGTACTCTAATTCAAAGAGTCTCATGGGGACATATTTTGGCAATTTAAATGGACATAATTCACATCCATATATCCTGACTTCTGTGTGATTTTGGTACAAGTACCAATCACCAATCTTGTATTGTTTTGATAGCTGTAGAGTTTTCTTGATTTCATTGCTGAGTCTTGGAGGAGAAACTCCTGTCAATAAGGTAGTTGCAGTGTGTATAAAAAGATCAATGAACTCATTATAGGAATAGGGAGAATCTGGAGAACTGTGGGTGATGGCTGACCAAAAGATAACAGACCTAGGATTTCCCTGGGCATCAAGCTTTTTGGTATAGAAAGGGAAGTTTTTAGACTGGTAATATATCATTAGGTGATAGATGACAGAGGAATACTTGAACACTTTCTCATTTTCCAATCTCATGAACTGATCATGGATTTTGTTGGCTATGTAAGATGCAAAGTCATACCTAACAGCAGGAGGCTGTCCAGGGGTAAAAATAGACAATAATACTAGAACTAAATGGTCAACAAATTCACTGGTATTAAAGCCCATTATAAAAGATATCATATCCAAAACAATTCTACCCTCCTCAATGAAAAAAAAATTCCCATAAGGGGGAGGGCCTTCAGGCTGATGATCAGGCAACATAAAGGTTTGACAGATGCAGCTTAATTCTTCATGGGATAGTTTTGTGGATTTCTCAAGAATGTCTCCCATGGACAGAGGAGTGAGGGCTTGATTGGGTTGAAAATGAAGCATCTCATTGATTGACTAAGCAGTAATTGAGAAAAGGATGTCTTGGTTTGGGGATAAGACTGCTCTCTGGTTAGGATCATAATTGGCATGGCAAAAATGGATTATTTCACGGAAAATATGAACAGAGGGAAAGAGGTACCGGGGAAGATTTTATTCCCATAACCCAATCGTATCTAAGCCATTCGAATAATTGTCTCTGTAGTGACAAAAAATTCGAAGAGGACTATCACTAAAACTCAGGTTTTTGATTTGGAAATCCCTGTCGATTAATGATAAATAATCCAGGTCTCTGTGAGGGGCATTCAATGGGGTGATGTTCAAAGCCACAGGAGCTTCCATTTTTGGTTCTTGTGGATTCAAAAATGGAAATTCAACTTATGGTGAAAGATTGAGTAAAATCATGGGAGAAGCAGGAGAAACATGTATAATTGCAGGTTTGGTAATTCAATTACATTTCTCGGGGTCACGGAACGAACTAGCAATTAATTTTAACTCTATTTCAGTGAAGGAAAAAGGAAAGCTGAGATTTCAACAAAGTTCAGTTTGAATTAAGGGTAAATACCTGTTTTTGGAGAAAACAGCGTTTGGATAGGTGCTGGCTAGGGTGGATAATCTTTTGAGAGGCTTGTCTACAATATTCTTCGAAAGGATAAGGTTGGCGAACTTCACAAATTCAAAATTTGAATTTTTCTGCGCGAAAGGCGTATTCTTTCTCTGGCGTACAAAATGATGAAAAAAACGCGAATTTTTTTTTTTTATTGGCAAAGTCAATGGGGGAAATTTTTTTATTAATTTAATAAATGACGTCATCCTGTACGACGGATGAGTCACGGGGAACAGTGGAGGTGGTAAGTGGTTTATTCTGCACCACTTTTGAGGGACGACTGTTTTGGACGAGGAGGCAGCAAATCCATAGAGCGCATGACACATAGCCATTGCACTATTTGAAAACCACTGTGATTTCGCACATTAACGCTCGTGCAGGGGATGGCTAGCGGAATTAACGTCAACCATCGATCTTGGAGCGGATGATCGGACGGTGGACAGGACAGAAAGTTGATGGAGGTTTAACAGCGCGGGCCCGACACAATTTAATATGAATTAATCATTTCGGGAGGCGTTTGATTGGAGGGTTCAGTTATTAATTAATCTTAAGGATTAATTAATCCCATATGGAGAAATGGTCAGGAAATATTAAATGCGCAGGGATGATTTATTCCAAAGTTTGGTTTTAATTAAACTTTGAGTTTATTTTTCTGTTTTAAACATATATACATATGTTTAAACCCTTTTTGTATATTTTTTAATATATGGTGATTAAATCAACGTGATTTTCTTACCATAGGGGCGGGAATAGAATTAATGTTATATTTTAGCCAAAAGGGGTTATATTGTGGGTTTTTGACTTGAATAAGTGGGAATGAAATACTTTTGGCTAAAATAGCTATAATACATGGGTTTTTTGGGAATATTATATGAAAAGGAATTATATACATAGGAAAAGGTGATTTTCATAGGGAGCTAATATATAAATTAGAGTTAATATGACACAGGATAATGTAAACTCAAAATACTTAAATATAACCAAGAAAGTGAGAATTCAAAAGTAAATATCATTATTATACTTTCATCACTTAGACATAGAATAAAAAGTGATTTTGAGGGCTTTTCATGAAATATTGAAGGATTTTCCTAAGTAAAATTGGAGTTTACTTAGGAAAAGATGAATGAATGTGATAATGGATGTTTTCAAGCACTTAGGTCTTTTCAATTATTGGGCCGAGGGTCCGGTCCCTCCAAAAGTCAAGGAAATGCCTTGAGCCCCTTTAATCTTCAAATACCTTAGTGCTTGGGGAAATTAGTAAAATGTTTAGGGAAAATGAGAGGGGAAATTAATAATTTGACTTTGCTCTGCTGTGGATTTCTTCCAATGTAGTAACTGCCTTTGCACTTTGTGATGAAAGTAGAATTGAACACATTTAGAACCATCATTCACCACATGCAATCCTGCAACAACATCTACCTACCCTACTTACTTTACCCTACCATTTTGTCTTCTTTATTAGGGTGCACTTAGACTGGCAAACCCTTATCAATCTTCTTTTCCTTTTACATGGCAAACCTATCTAAGTCTACACTTATTACATCCAAGGGCTCAGATTAAACTGTTGAGCACCTTTTATTAACTCTACCTATCTACTTATCTGCCAAGATTAAACTATTTGGTCAGATATTTATTCTCTATTCTACAACACGAAATTGAAAAAGGAATGATTCAAGTTTAAACAGTTTGACTCTTCACAAATTGTGGCAAAATTTTGACAAGCGGCACACAATTTCTTTATTACAGAAAATGAAATAGTAGTGGCATTTAAACTTGCACACTTTCCTGGTCTATTTTTGTTTGGGGTTCATTTCTTTCACTTTTTTGACCATTTTATTCTTTTTACCCTTTGATTTTTCTTTTAGGTAAATTTTTTTATTTTTTGATTTTTTTAAGGGAATATAGAGCACCCTTTTGCAATAAGAAAAAAGGTTTGCACATATTGCATAGTTCAACAAGTCAATCATGAAAAATGACACCTATTGGTATGAGTCTAACAACCATGATAAGGTTCATATCCATATCCCGTCTGTTGTATTCTATATATGGTTTAACATTGATATATATATATATATATATATATATATATATATATATACGCATTTATACCTTAGATAAAGTTCCCATCCGAAGGTTTGCATATATCTCGTGGTTTGTATCCATATATATCATATGATATATATATCATGGCGGTAACGTATATATTAATGTGGCATTTAAACCATATCCACATAAAAACAATATTCGCACATTCAATATCAAACCATGCGTTGGTCCAATTGGTGCCAAATTTCCAGCGAAAACTTAGCATTCTGGGAGGTTAGGGGTTCGATTCTCCCTGACCCCAAAGTTTTGGAGATAAGGCCAAATTAGGAAAAATCTGGGCTGCCACGTGTCAGCCTCGGATTGGCCCATTCCAACCAATCACATTTTGACACATCACTGATCTGCTGACATCACCCTAGACAGGTGGCGTGTTCTCAGGATGACACGTGTCCTGTTGATGTCATCTTTAACCTTTGAATTTGATCGTTGAATTTTCCCATTTTTCCCTAGTTTTCCTAAACTTTGACTTGCAATATCTTCATCATACGAACTCGGTTTTATGCGCCGTTGGAATCCTGTCAACGAGCACTTCAACTTGGTTCTATTTTCATCTACATTTGAAGACTTTGATCTAGAGGCAAAACTGAATCCATTTTAGATCACTCCTCCCCACTGGAAGATTTTCGACCACCAAAAGTTGGTTTTAGCTGTCGAGTAAGTGAGGATATGTTTCCTTCACTTTTCCAATTTCTATCCATCATGCCTTAGTTGGATTTGTACCTTTAAGCCCAACTCAAAGATACTCAACTTATCCTCATTGTGAAGTCTTTATCCTCCTGTCGAGTATTGTGTCCTCTTGCAACTTTTTGAGATACTTTGGTGAAAAATCTTCGATGGAAGGTACTTGAATTTGCTCTTCTGGATCTTCAATCATTGAAGGTTCATACAATCGAAAATTTCCACATTTACGGTGGAATAGATCTGCATATAAGCTGGTAGATCTAGGAAAAAAGCATTCTCACCAATTTTGTCAAGAATTTTGAAAGGACCATATCTAATTGGTTTCAAATTTTTACCTTCCCCTTGAAGTCCTTATTTTCTGATGTACAACCAGGCTTGAACACGAACTTGAAAACTATGCTCAACTTGATGCTTGTCATGCCTTGCTTTATACTTTGCTTGTCTCTTTTCCAGCTGTTCCTGTATTGCCTGGTGAATTTCCTAGATCTGTTCAATGAACTTGGTTGCTTTTTCCACATCTTTGTGTCCATCAAAACCAAAAACAAGTCTCAAATGGAGATCTTTTAGTAGAAGAATGTTTAACATGGTTGTAAGCATGCTATACATAACACAAATGCTCATCCTAAAGCTTGGGATGCTTGCTGCAATAACCCTGAAGCAACTGTACCACTGTCATGTTTACCACTTTTGTCTGGCCACCTGTTTGCAGATGAAATGCCATGCTCTTCTTTAACCTGGTGTCCATGAGTTCCCATAAACTTGACCAAAATTTCCCGAAAAATCGAGAATCTCGATAAGATATAATAGAGGTGGGTAACCCAAAATGAACCCATACATTTTGGAAGAAAAAGTTTGCAGTTTGTTCAGTTGTGACCTGTTTAGTACATGGTGTCAAAATACACATCTTACTGAACCTATCCACAACTACATACGAATAGTCATGACCTTTCCTAGACATTGGCAATCCCCCAACAAAATCCATGGATAAAATTTCCCAAGGACGAGAAGGAATTGGAAGTGGATTGTACAAGCCTAATTTTTTGTCACTTGGCTTGCTTGTAGCACACATAGTACATCCTCGAATATATATTGAAACTGTTTCATTCATTCATGGCCAATAGCAGAATCTTTGTAATTGTGCAATTGTTTTACTTACACCAAAGTGACATGAAATTAGAGAAGTATGTGCTTCTCGAATCACATTAACTCTTTTAGTTTGTGGAATGCATAATTTTCCCAAATGATATAAGAGTTTTTCCTTTATGAAATAATCCAATTCTTCTACCTGCTTGCCATGAATTAAAGTTGCATATACATCCTTAAAATCTGTGTCTTGAGCATATTGTTCAATATAGCTTTCGTGCATTACTGAATTATGCTTAAGAATTGTGGATGCATTTATGATTGGTCTTGATAACATGTATGCAACCTTATTGTGTATGCCTTTCTTATATCTGATTACAAGATGAAATTGTTGTAAGAAACCCATCTAATGATAGTGTCTTGATTGTTGCAATGTAGTTTGTGAGTGTAAATATTGTAGTGGTTGATAATCTGTATGTATGATTGTTTCTTTCCCCATTATGTAATGTTTCCACCTTTTAACACTTGTACTAATGCATATAATTCCTTATCGTATGTAGGATAGTTAACTAATGCTGATGTGAATGTCTCAGAATGAAAGCATATAGGCTTTCCGTGCTGCATCAACAGTGCCCCCATGGCATATTCACTTGCATCTGTCTCGATCTCAAATGGATGCTGAAGATCTGGCAGTGCTAGTACTGGCTCTGTACTGATCCTTTCTTTTAATGTGTCGAAGGGATTTTGTTGTTTGCCTCCCCAATCAAACACCTGTTTCACACTTTCAAAGCATGTAGAGGAGCTGAAATCAAAGAAAAGTTAGAAATAAACTTTCTCCAGTATTGTGCTGCCCCTAAGAAACTTCTAACTTCTGTAGTAGTATTGGGCTTAGGCCAATTTACAATGACTTCGACCTTAAAGGAATCTATCTTCAATTCACCACCCCTTACAATATAACCCAAATAATTTAAAGATGTCCTGCCAAATTCACATTTTTACAGTTTTACATAGAGATTTTCTCTCTTTAACACATCTAAACCTGCTTTACATGCTTCATATGTTCATCCCATGTCTTACTAAAAATAAGAATATCATCTAAGTAGACTATTAAAAAATCATCTATAAATGGTCTAAAAACATCATTCATGACACACATGAATGTAGCTGGAGCATTGGTCAAGCCAAAAGGCATAACCATCCATTCGTAGAGTCCTTGCTTCGTTTTGAAAGTAGTCTTCCATACATCCTGTTTTGAAACTCTGATCTGATGGCAGCCGCTTCACAAGTCTAACTTAGTGAAGTAAACTGCATCTTTCAACTGATCTAATAAATTGTCGATGCGAGGAAGAGGATAAAAATTCTTTATTGTTACTTTATTTAATGCTCGGAAATCAATGCACATTCTCCACGAACCATATTTCTTACGTACCAACACAATAGGCGATTCGCATGGTGGAGTGCCTGGTCGAATAAACCCTTGTTCGAGCAATTCTTGTACCTACTTCTTTATCTCTACATTCTCTAGAGCTGATAACCTGTACATTCCAATGTTAGGAAGAGGAGCATCTGTTTGCAAATAAATATCATGTTCTATCTGTCACTTGGGAGGAAGCCCTTTATGCTCTTGAAACAAATATCATAATCAGAAACAACTTTAACTAAATCTGCTTTTTGTTTAGGATTACAGCCTTGAAAAGCATCAGATGTATCAAGGTCCTTTTCTTTTACAATCATAAGTAAAAATTGTTTACTTGAATTTATAATTCTTTTCATCTGTCCTAAATTTATGAGAGTGTAGTTATCTTTGAGTTTATGAGCTCTTAATACATATTCGGTGCCATCCTTAATGAGTTGATACTTATTTTCCCTTCGATAGAAGACAACATCTTTATCATATAAGCATGGACTCCCTAGTACAATTCCACATATATCCAATGGGACTATATCTAACTCAACCTCATCTACAAAGTCTGATCCAATTGCAAAACAAAGTTTGCATTGTTTCGTAACCTGTAGTTTAGTTTTATCAAAGACCCAACCCAATGGGTATGGCTTTTTATGAGGTTTAGTTTCAATACCCAATTTCTTTATAATTGATCCAACAATCAAATTAACTTGAGAGCCGCTATCAAACAAAGTATCAATTTTAGTATTCTTGGAAACGACTCTAATATGAGATAGCTCATTTCTTTTCCTCTCATCATTTTCATTATCAATAGAATGTGAAGAAGTACTTGTAGATGCTTGAGAATTTTTACCTTTTATACATGTAGCTGTAATTGCTGTTTCGTCTCCTGAATCTAATCCCAAGTCCTTTTGCATAGCAACAACATTCTTTCGCTCTTTATTCCCAAACTTCTTAGGCTTCAATTCTGGACGCAGTGCCCAACGTTGTACCTCATCATGTCCTTCTTTCTTACAATGAGTGTATGTAGGATTTTATTTCTTTACAGTGTTCACTTTCCTTTCCTTCCATTTTTGTTTCTTCTTTTCCTTATTATTGATTTCAGTAGATTTATATGACTTTCAAACATCATGAGATACATTTTTACCCCTAGCTTCTAGATGAGTTGCTTGAACTGATACATCATTTAAGCTAGTCGGATTAAACATCAATATGGTATGCCTCAAATAACTATGTAGGCCACCTATGTATGTCAATAATGTTTCTGGTGAGTCCAATGATATGCCTAATGTCAAATCTCTTTTATGAAATTCCTGAGTATAACTTTGCACACTTTGACCCTTTAAATGACACAATGTTTGCTACCTCATCATAGCTTGTTGAATATAAGCCAAAGGATAAAATTGTTTTTTAATAGCAGAAACAAATTCATTCCATGTCAAAATGATTTTACCATGTTTTAGAAGATCTGATTATGTCTTACCTTCCCACCATACAAGTGCGGTTCCTCCACGACGAAGGCTAGCAAGCTGGATCTTCTTTCTTTCTGAAACAACTTTCTGTACCCTGCTACAAAATTCAATTTGTCTTATCCAATTATCAAGATTTTCAGCATTAAGTTCACCATCATAAATTGGCAAATCAAATTTTACATCTAATTTGATCAAAGAGGATTTATTACTCTTCTTCTTTTTAGAAGAACTAGATTTATGAGAAGAAGACGATGATGACGATGATGGTGATGATGGAGGAGATGGTGGAAATAATGAATAAGGATTTTCACCTGATTCTTTGTCTAGTTTAGGTGATGAAGTGCCTTCACCTTTGCCCTTTTTAAACTCTTTATACATCTCTTCTACCATGACACGTATTGTCATGAAGTTTTCCAAGAACTGAGCTTCTGTTCCCAATACATTTTCTTCCGTCATCTTCTTTTGTGAAAATACCCTTCCAATCTCTAGATTTGCTTCAACAATTTCTCCTTCACCTATCTTGGACTTTGACCTAGTAAGCATTCAATCTTCACATGACATTGTCAAACCTTTAAAAATTTAACCTTAAGCTCTGATACCACATGATCTGTATTTATGAAAAAGGTATTATTGACATCTATGTGAGCAACTTATGTTACTTAGTGCAATAGATCAAAAAATATTGTGAATAACATAAAAAACTTGAGCAAATGAAAACAAATTCAAGCACATTAACACAACAAGAATTTAATAATGGAGTTCTCCAGACTTCCTGGCTACGTCTCCGGGTCCTTAGATTCCAGTGCTGACTGCTTTATTTTGTCTTAAAAATGATTTTATAAATATGAGCTCAAAAACAGAGACTCAAATGAGAAAATGGACCTCACCATTGCGACTGGCTCGAAATTTCGGTCAAAATGAGTATTAACTTGCCTATATTTCGTCACTATGACCTCCAGACCCCTTGGAGAATCCAAAACCACTTCTACCTTGCACAAAACCACCTTCCTGCAATAAATACCACCTTCTCTGCTACAATACCACCTCGGTCCATGCACTAGTGGTTTCACTGGTTTGGCTTCTACAACTGCATAAAACAAGTTTCGGGTGGATTGTAATACAAGTACTACCGCATAACGCAACTAGCTGGCGTACTTTGGTTGAAGTCATTGTTTAAATATTGTTTTGGAGGTCGACAGGTCGAAACCCTCGACCAACCTTTCCTGCAACCCTCCGGCGGTTACATCCATATATGGCTAACATATATTAATGTGCATTAAACCTTATGATAAGGTTCATATCCATATCCCATACGTTGTATTCTATATATGGTTTAACATTGATATATATATATATATATATATATATATATATATATATATATATATATATATATATATATATATATACGCATTTATACCTTGGATAAAGTTCCCATCTGAAGGGTCGCATATATCTCGTCGTTTGTATCCATATATATCATATGATATATATATCGTGGCATTTATATAGTATAGTTCCGTTGTTACATTAATATATATGTAAACATATATATTATATGTTATATATTGCGGGGGTAACATATATATTAATGTGGCATTTAAACCATATCCACATAAAAACAATATCCGCACATTCAATATTAAACCATGCGTTGGTCCAACCGATGCCAAATTTCTGGCGAAAACTTAGCATTCTAGGAGGTCAGGGGTTCGATCCTCCCTGACCCCCAAAATTTTGGAGATAAGGCCAAATTAGGCAAAATCCAGGCTGCCACGTGTCAGCCCCGGATTGGCCCATTCCAATCAATCACATTCTGACACGCCACTGATCTGCTGACATCACCTTAAACAGGTGGTGTGTTCTCGAGATGACACATGTCCTATTGACATCATCTTTGGCTGTTGACTTTGACTTTGACTTTTGCCATTTTTCCCTAGTTTGCCATAAACTTTGACTTGCAATATCTTCGTCATACGAAATCGGTTTTACGCGCCATTTGAACCGTTGGAATCCTATCAACAAGAAATTCAACTTGGTTCTATTTTCATCTAAATTTGAAGATTTTGATCTGGAGGAAAAAATGAATCCATTTTAGATCGCTCCTCCCCACTGGAAGCTTTTGGACCACCAAAAGTTGGTTTTAGCTGTCGATTAAGTGAGGATATGTTTCCTTCACTTTTCCAATTTCTATCCATCATACTTTACTTGGATTTGTACCTTTAAGCCCAAATCGAAGATACTCAACTTATCCTTGCCGTAAAGTCCTTATCCTCCTGTCGAGAATTGTGTCCTCCTGCAACTTGTTGAGATACTTTGGTGAAAAATCTTCGATGGAAGGTACTTGAATTTTCTCTTTTGGATCTTAAATCATTGAAGGTTCATACAATCACACATTTTCCACATTTATGATGGAATAGATCTACATATAAGCTGGTTGATCTAGGCAGAAAACATTCTCACCAATTTTGTCAAGAATTTTGAAAGGACCATATCTAATTGGTTTCAACTTTTTACCTTCCCCTTGAAGTCTTTCTTTGCTGATGTACAACCAGAATTGATCACCAACTTGAAAAATATGCTCAACTCGATGCTTGTCTTGCCTCGTTTTATACTTTGCTTGGCTCTTTTTCAGCTGTTCCTGTACTGCCTGGTGAATCTCCTGGATCTGTTCAATGAAGTTGGTTTCTTTTTCCACATCGCCATGTCCATCAATTGCTATGTCTTTACCAGAGACAAAATCCAAGGGAGACTTTGGTACAAAACCAAAACAAGTCTCAAATGGAGATCTTTGAGTAGAAGAATGTTTAGCATGGTTGTAAGCATGCAGTACATAACACAAATGCTCATCCCAAAGCTTGGGATGCTTGCTGCAATAACCCCGAAGCAACTGTACCACTGTCCTGTTTACCACTTCTGTCTGGACATCTATTTGTGGATGAAATGTCGTGCTCTTCTTTAACCTGGTGTCCATGAGTTCCCATAAAATTGACCAAAATTTCCCGAAAATCGAGAATCTCGATCAGATACAATAGAGGTGGGTAACCCAAAATGAACCTATACATTTTGGAAGAAAAAATTTGCAGTTTGTTCAGCTGTGACCTGTTTAATAAATGGTTTCAAAATACACATCTTATTGAACCTATCCACAACTACATACAAATAATCATGACCTTTCCTAGACATTGGCAATCCCCCAACAAAATCCGTAAATAAAATTTCCCAAGGACGATAAGGAATTGGAAGTGGATTGTACAAGCCTAATTTTATGTTACTTGGCTTGCTTGTAGCACACACAGTACATCCTCTAATATATCTTGAAACTGTTTCATTTATTCATGGCCAATAGCAGAATCTTTGTGATTGTGCAATTATTTTACTTACACCAAAGTGACCTGAAATTAGAGAAGTATGTGCTTCTCAAATCACATTAACTCTTTCAGTTTGTGGAATGCATAATTTTCCCAAATGATATAAGAGTTTGTCCTTTATGAAGTAATCCAATTCTTCTAACTGCTTGTCATGACTTAAAGTTGCATATACATCCTTAACATCTGTCTTGAGCATATTGTTCAATATAACTTCTGTGCATTGATAAATCATGCTCAAGAATTGTGGATGCATTTATGACTGGTCTTGATAACATGTCTGCAACCTTATTATCTATGCCTTTCTTATATTTTATTACAAGATGAAATTGCTATAAGAAAACCATCCAATGATAGTGTCTTGATTGTTGCAGTTTAGTTTGTGAGTGTAAATATTGTAGTGGTTGATGATCTGTATGTATGATTGTTTCTTTCTCCATTATGTAATGTTTCCACTTTTTAACACTCTGTACTATACATATAATTCCTTATCATATGTAGGATAGTTAACTATTGCTGACGTGAATGTCTCAGAATGAAATCATATAGGCTTTTTGTGCTGCATCAACACTGTCCCCATGGCATATTCACTTGCATTTGTCTCAATCTCAAATGGATGCTGAAGATCTGGCAGTGCTAGTACTGGTGCTGTACTGATCCTTTATTTCAATGTGTCAAAGGATTTCTACTGTTTTCCTCGCCACTGAAAGACCTGTTTCACACTTGTTAAAGCATGTAGAGGAGCTACAATCAAAGAAAAGTTAGAAATAAACTTTCTCCAGTATTTTTCTGCCCCTAAGAAACTTCTAACTTCTGTAGCAGTATTGGGCTTAGGACAATTTACAATGACTTCGACCTTAGAGGGATCTATCTTCAATTCGCCACCCCCTACAATATAACCCAAATAATTTAAAGATATCCTGCCAAATTCACACTTTGACAGTTTTACATAGATATTTTCTCTCTTTAACACATCTAAAACCTACTTTACATGCTTTATATGTTCATCCCATGTCTTACTAAAAATAAGAATATTATCTAAGTAGACTATTACAAAATCATCTATAAATGGTATAAAAACATCATTCATGACACACATGAATGTAGCAAGAGCATTGGTCAAGCCAAAAGGCATAACCATCCATTCATAGAGTACTTGCCTCGTTTTGAAAGCAGTCTTCCATATATCCTGTTATGAAACTTTGATCTGATGGTAGCTGCTTCACAAGTCTAACTTAGTGAAGTAAACTTCATCTTTCAACTGATCTAACAAATCGTCGATGTGAGGAAGAGGATAACGATTCTTTATTGTTACTTTATTTAATGCTTGGAAATCAATGCACATTCTCCATGAACCATATTTCTTACGTTCCAACACAATAGGTGATCTGCATGATGAAGTGCTTGGTCGAATAACCCTTGATAGAGCGATTCATGTACCTGCTTATTTATCTCTGCATTCTCTAGAGCTGATAACCTGTACATTCCAATGTTAAGAAGAGGAGCATCTCGATGCAAATAAATCTCATGTTCTATTTGTCACTTGGGAGGTGTTATCACTCTAATAATTCTTAAGTTGTGAGATTTTGATTTAAAGTCTAAGAACACTAGAGGTAACCACAAACCAACTTTTAAACTCTAGGATTTAGCCTTCCTAGGGTTCAGAAAGGGCTCTCTCTTTAAGATTTAACTTTGTTTTAATTATAAGATGTTAGGCTAGTTATGATTGTGTAATTTGGTTTTCATTTGGTTTGGTTTGGTGGGAAAAATCACTTAATGAGATGGATAGTGGGAAATATGTTTTTCCATTGGGCTAAGGAGTCAAAATTCAAGCAGACAGAACTAGGATCAAGGTCAAAAGTCAAATGTTTTCAGGGCAAGATAGATAAGTCTTTGAAGATCTTGGAAGGCTATTTTGGTGAAGTGGTTTGATCGGGATAAAGAGCAATGAAGGATTATTTGATCCGGATAAGGAAGGAGTAGACAAAGGTCATTCGAAAGAGGCAACAATTAAGGGTTCCCTAATCTGGAAATCAACTGAAAACATAGAAATGATAAGCAGTAAAGATAAGGTGCTTTTAAAAAATCCTGAAACAATATTCCCGTTTTATCATTCATATTTAGAATACATAATGGATGCATGAAAACATGAGAAGATAAACAATGACAAGTAGAAAGTACTTCACTTCAATGACTCATCACATGAATCCTGAAATATGATGCTAGATGATTTGATCGAGTCTGCTACTCGAAATTTGCAACAAAAAGCTTTCAAGTCCAATAAAAATGACTATAAAAATATTCAACAATTTATTCCACAATAATACTTCGAAGAGTGAAGTATTTATACAAAAATGTTTACAAAATATTCTAGAATGCTTCTAGGAATTATCTAAGGAAAAATAAAATATCTTTACAAAAAAATAGTGACAGCTGCTTAACAAATTAGCAAGCTATCCTATTTATCCAAATAAAATAGAAAACTGTTTGTAGATTAGGTGCAGCTGGCAGCCTTGGTGTCTTCTTTGCTGGCAAAGATATTTCAAATAGGTTTTGAAATATTATCTTCTTTATCTTATACTCTTTAACTCTGATTCTCTTTAACCTTATGATTCTCTTTAACCTCTGTAAAAAAATGCCTTACTGCTGTAATAAATTTTGTTTTGACTGTGAAAAATTCAGCTAACTATTTTATCCTTTTTTCTTCACTTTGACTTTTGCAGTAAGTCAGTGAGTGATTGCCAAGCTTCATGATTAGGAATTTGTATCTTTTTCAGCCTCCTAAAGTTTTCATTTGCCTCAATATATCTATCAAATGTTGGTTTTATGACAAATAAGTGTTTTATCTCATGCTGTAGATAAAACAAGTCTTCAAAACTTTTGGGTAAGACCTTCCCTGTGGGAATACCTTGTCCATCTGTCTTGTCCACCTGCTCTTTTGCATACTCTCTGATTTTATTATTGTAGTCCTCCTGTGGCATGAGTTTATCATTAATGACCAAAATGTTAGGCAAACTTCTTTGCCTCAAAGTTTCAAATTTAACCATAAACTTGGTCATGGCTATGTTCATGTTTTCGCATTTCTCTTCAAGTTGTTTCATCAGATTCTTCTTTGAAATGACTTTCCTTATTTCAAGGATTGTCTCTGTGCTATCAGTGATTTCTATTTCTTCCAAATCCTGCTTGTTTTTACTGTTGAGAAACTTTATCAATGCCATGGCTTGCTCAAGTTTGTCACCTAGCTCATCTTTTGTTTTCGAAATATCTGCTTGTGCTGCCTTAAGTAAATCCCTCTGTTCATATATTACTTGGATTGATGGCCAAACATTATTGATGGCTTCAATGATTTTACTCCACAACTGATTCTTTACATAAGAAATTAGCTCTTTCAAGGTCGAATCTTTTTGTAGTTTCTTCAACTCAGTATTTAACTTGTTAGCCCTTTGTTCATGAGTTTTAGCATTGATTTGGGCTAGCTTCTTAGTATCTTCAAGATTGTCAATCACTTTCTTCAATATGTTAATCTCATTTGTTTGAAGTGACATTTCTTCCATGACTTTTACTAGTTTACTAGCCTCATCTGTTGGCTGCACTGTTGATGTAGAAGACTCTGTGGCTGAAGTTGTGGGTGATGTCACTGGCACTACAGTAGACAGTGGTGCTTTTGGTGCCAACTCTTCTACCAGAGTTGAAAGCGCAACAGTAGTAACCATGGGAATTACTGTAGGAGTTCCTATGTTTTTGTAGTTTCTCTTTCATGGACAAGCTTGTCCATTTGGATCTCCATCTCTTTTATCTATCCTGTTAATTGAAAAATTAAATTCATCATATCATCCTTCTGAGTTTGCTCTTGTACTATTTCTTTGGCCTGTGGATGTTCAGTTGGTGGAAACTTAAGCTATTTCCTTAATGCTTCAATGTACTCATTCTTTTTCTTCACTAATTGTTTTGCATCTTTGACATTGGCAAGATCATATCCTACTTGAATAACCAGCTCTTATAAAGACTTAATTCTAAGATCTTTAGCATATGAGGAAGCTTTGTCAACCTTCATTTGGTCCCTCATGTTTATTATGGTATTCTGAAGTTTGTTGACACTCATAGCCTTGGTAGTTATGGTAGAATATAACATATCTGAACTTTGCCTATAAAATTCAATTTGATCTAGTCCATGAATGATTTCTATTGGCACTTCAAGATCAATTTTCTTGTAGTATGCAACTTTCTTAGGAGTCTTGACTGTTGGTTGTAGCACTGACATAATCAATTTTTTGTTTGAGTAATCAAAAGCTGATAAAAGTATGTTTTGAATGCCAGGTGTTTGCTTCAAATACTGAGAATATATCTCATTTTTTATTTCTTCATTATTTGTCTTAATCTGTTAATATTTTTCCCTGATATCAAGATCTTTTTCATCTGCTGTATGTGAGGAAGATGCCTCCAAATTATACTGTTTCTCTATGACTTGAGTGTTTGAATTATCAACATTTCCTTCATTTAAAATCTCTGTTGCTGGGTCATTTGTATTGACTGTATCAACATCCTTATTTGTCACTGGAACATCTGTGTCTTCTACTTCTATTGTCGCTTTTCATTTATCAACTGAATTGAATTTAGGGTTTTTATTGTGTCTAATTTTAAACCTTGTCTCAGTTGTTTTATCAATAGTATATGTACCTTCTTCTCTAACTCTCTTAGTAGTTTTTTCTCCTTAATTTGCAGTTTGTAAGGTGTGACTAGCATCACCTTTTTAACTGCATCTACTAAAGTGTTTTCTAGCCACTCAGTTTGATTGACATATTGTTCAATCTCTGGTTTTTTTCTCATGAATATAGGGTGTTAGTTTGCACTTAACCCTCATTTTGCTTAATATTCGTTGTGGATCATAGTTCCATGAGAAGCTTTCTTCAAATCTTTACTCAAGTAATTGTTTTGCTGCTTCTTGTTCTGCATCTCTGTGATTACAAATAAATGGTCCCACTTGTTTCTTCAAGTTAAATTGGGTCTTTTTCTTGGATGCTAGGAAGTTGATAGAATCAAAATTTAAGATCTGCCTGATATACTCCAAGGTAAAAATTCTCATTGGTACATATTTGGGTAATTTGTAGGGTAACAGATTGGACCCAAAAACTCCAATTTATGTATGTTTCTCATATAAGTACCAATCACCAGTTCTAGTGTGCTCTAATAGCTATAGAATTTTCTTCATTTCATCATTGATTCTTGGTTGTTCTTTGTTGGTCAACATATTTATCAATGGGTGGACAAATTTATCTGTAAACTCTGCATAAGTGAACTCTGAGGACTCTTTTCTGATCAAAGAAGTCCAAAATATGACTGAAAGTGGATTTTCTTCTATATCAAGCTTCTGGAGGGTTATAGGGAACTTGTCTGCTTGAAAATATAAGAACATATGGAAGAGAAATGATGTATATCTAAATACTCCTTTAGTTGGAAATTTGACAAGCTGATCATGGATATTGTTAGCTATATACTTAGCATAATTGAAAATGACAGAAGGAGGCTTTCCTGGTGTAAAAGAAGATAGAAACCCTAGGATTGATTCATCAGTATGCTCATCTGTAAAGTATCCTAGGATAAATGACAACATGGAAATGACATGCCTGGACCCTTCTGAAAATTTTGAAGTAGAATATGGAGGGTTGATTTGTGGAATTTCAACATGTAAAGGCATGAACACTTGAAAAATATGAAACCTTTTGGGAAAATCAAGACCAATGTACAACTTTGTAAGTGATTCTATTGACAAAGGAACTGCTTTGGGATCATGTTTGAGTTGTAACATCTTGTTTATGGACTCAACAGTAATTGTAAACAGTACCTCTCTGTTTGCATTCATCATTGCTCTATGTTTAGGTGAATAATAGCTTTGACACAACCTAATAACCTCTAGGCATTGATGAGTGTTTGGAACAACATATTTGGGTAGGTTTGATTCCCAAATTTGAAATTCTTCAACCTGATCTAAGGGCTTTTCATAAATCCAACAATGGAGGTCTAACAAATTAAATTCAACCACTGGATCTACTATTTTATAGTCTACATCTGCTAAAGGTGTGTGTTCAATGTCTACAACAGGAGGTTGTAGAGGATTTACAATGGTTGCAGTCTTGGAGGACATAGCTGGATTTGATTCTGACATTTTTTAGGCTTTTTGGATAATTAAAACTCTATTTTTAGGCTTTATGGATTCTTCTGTAAGATTAAATGGTTTACAAAAGTATTTTTTACTTTAACAGATGTTTTTGGATGCATAATAGGTACAATTTGGTTCTTTCCTTGGATTTAAACCTTTAATTTTGGTTTTCAACTGGATTTCAGACTCTCACGAATTTATGAAATAAGAAACAAGGGTTTCTTATACTTATTTCAGTGAATATTGGGCTAAAATTGATTGAAATTGGGCATAGAGGGTTGGGGTTACCTGTAGAGGATTTTTGGGCAATTTAGGAGTCTTATAAGGTCTGCAAAGGCTAAAATAAACTTGATTTTTCCTTTAAAACTGAATGCAGTATTTAAAACAGGGTTTGCATCAAATTTTGACAGGGTTTTAACTCTTTTTTTAAGGAGCTATAAGCTTTCTTTAGATAAATTTGCTTTTACTGGGCTTAATTCCTTCAACAAATTCTTTTCAAATGATAACATACTTGTTTTTTTATAGGAAAATACCTGTTTGTGCAGGTATGGGTCTTTCAAAACAGGTTCTTGGGCGTTTGGACAGGTCTTGATCTCTTTTGAAGGTTTCTGGAAGCTTTCTACAATCTTGATAGCAAATGTGGGCGTTTGCAGGTTTTGGGCTTTGAAACAATGCACAGGCTTCGTTCTTCTCAATATGGAGGACGAATACAGTCAAATGGCGCAGGAAAAGGGATTAATGGTGTAGTTTAGAAGTTTATTGAACGTTTTAGGTCTAAACTAGCTTGCAGTAAATGGCAGTCACATCGAATAGATGGCTGTTTTGGTCTTCGAAGGTGAAAACCATCGGTGGTCTATCGCGTTGGATTTGGGCGGTATGTGGTTTTGGTTGGATCGAATGCGATCCAATAGGACTTGGCACGTGGAGGAGGGAGAAAGAGGGAAAAAAACTTATTTTGCATGGTTTGTAATGCGATATCATCTTCTGATCATCGAATCTGGGAGTCGAGGTGCGAACGGTGGAGATTTAATGGGAAAGTTGCTCGACAATAGGAGGTGGGGTCCGGATAGATTTAAACGTTATAGATTTAAATCAATGCGGCGGGATAGATTTAAACATTATAAATATATATATTTATAACGTAAAAACCTTATATTATTTTGATTGGCGGGGGTAATGTTATAATGTTTAAAATAAAACATTTGACTAATGTTAATAACCAATGGCGCGGGTAAGGTATTTAATGTTACAAATGTATATTTATAACATAAAAACATTGCTTTATTCGCTTGGCAGTATATATATTATATGGTAAATAAAACGTTTATACGTGTTTTAAAACCATAGGGCGCAGGATTATAACATAACATATGTTTAAACCTATGGGGGAAAAGAGAGGGGGTTTATTTAACATGTGGGATAAATAAACCATAGGTTTAACTTAAAATAAGTGGGTTTTGGGGATATTCACATACAAAGAAATTAATAATATATGGGAAGGATTATTTTTAAAGGGATTTAATACTTTAGGTTAGAAATTAATATGAAATGGAAATATAATGAATGAAATGAATTAAAACACATAGTATTTAAACTAAGTAAAGTGTAAAATATGCAATTAAGCATAATTTTGTCCCATTTTGATTTTTTACACATGAACTTAGGATAAAATATATTTTGTAGGTTTTTTGAGTGTTTTTTGAATGAAAATGAAATTAATTAAGGGGGGTTTTACTTTTCTAAGCAAAAAAGTGTTTTACTTAGGAAAATGGATCATAGTTTTGGAAAATGGTGAATATGCTGATGAAATGAGTTTTATGTAGGGAATCCAATATTTTTAACCGATCAGTCATTAAGCCTTGGGTCCGGTTCCAAAAAAAGTCAGAGAAATGCTTTGAGCCTCTTTGACTGAAGGTTTAGAATATTGGGTCATTGTGGGGGAGGGGAAATTAGTAATGTTTGCCCGATGATGCTTTATTACATGTCTTGCACAACTGTTTTCTACCTACCCATCATTATTCTAACATTTTTTAATTCATTTGCATGGGTGCATTTAAGCTTGCAACCCTAAATCTATTTTTCTTTTAAAGCAATAAAACTATCTAATTCTAACCTTATTTCATCCGAGGGCTCATATTAAACTGTTGAGCTCCTAATTTATTCTTTAACTATCTATTGATTTGTCAAGTTTAAACTGTTTGACATATCTTTATTCTCTATCTAAAACATGAAATTCAAAACATGAAAAGTTAAGATTAAGCTTTTTAATTGATCATGGATTATGGCATTTTGGACAATCTGCACATAATCATTATTCTTGCAGTAAAAGTAAGTAGTAGTGGCATTTTGACTTGCTCACTTTCAGGTCTTATTTTTATTTTTTTATTTTTCTTTTGGGGTCTATTATTTTCTAAGTCCTTTGATCTTTCTTTTAGAACTTTTACCCTCTTTTCATTTTTATTATTATTATTTTCAAATATGGGAAAACAACTTGCAAAAACCAAGGTATGTACATATTTACAAGACTATCAAAGTCAATTAAAAAATTATAAACCCTATTATTATAGGACCTTAATAGTGGCTCCACATGAGGATGGAATTTCCTGGTGAAATTTCAAGAACTTTGAGACTAGTAGCCTTTGAATTTTGATTGTGATGACCCTGTAAGTGTCTTTTGATATTTGCAATTGTTTCATACTTATGGTATTTTACCTCTCAAAGCTTAGGGCCTTCTCTCTGGGCTTCAAATTTTTTAGGAAAGCATCCAATCCAATCTAAAATATTCAATGTATATGTAGAATGGTCAAAGTAAATAAAACTAACTATTGGTTCTCTCTGAGGAGTAGTAGTGCTTCAACATTCTGCCATTTACTGGTCCTTATAGCATATATGATCCATCCATTTCTTTTAGAAAGAAAGCATTGTTACCTCTGTAACCATAAATCACATAAGGTCCTTTCCATAGAAAATCAAATTTTCCATGTTTACCTTTATCTTCTCTTCTTGAATCCCATTTTAACACTTTGTCTCCAATATAAAAATCATCTTCTTTACTCTTTTTGTCAACAAATTTCTTTATCTTATCTTGGATAACTTGAGACTTAATGTAAACCTCTTCTCTTGTTTTTTGCAAGTGAATGGTTTGATTAATCCTTCTTTGTATGTCATTTGATTCAATTTGTAATTCTTGGATAATCTTCATTACTGATACTCCTAAGGAAGATGGAAAAACAACATCCATTCCATAGACAAGCTGGTAAAGAGATGTACCAATAAGTTTTTTGGTTGTAAGTCTATCTGCCCATAAGGCATTGACTAACTTCTTATTCCAAGTCTTTTTGTTATCTTCTAGTAACTTTTTGATGATGTTTACAAGGCTCTTATTTGTAGATTCAGCTAGACCATTACCTTGTGGATAATATGCAATAGAATGACCTAGAGTAATGTGATATTTATGGAAAAAGTCAATCATCTTTTTAGATTTGAATGCAACTGAATTGTCAGTAATAATATTTTGGGGACATCCAAATCTTGAAAGTATGTGGCTTTCTAAAAAGGAGATAATGACAGTGTCTGTGGCTTGCCTAGAGGGTATGGCTTCAATCCACTTGGTAAAATAGTCAGTGGCTGTCAAAATCCACTTATGTTGGGCTGATGATGGAGGGTGAATTTCACTAATGAAGTCAAGACCCCATTGTTGAAATGGCATTTTAGTTGAAATGGGCTTTAAGAGCAGGGGTAACAACTTTTTCTTACCCTCAAATATTTGACACTTGTAACAAGAGGTCACATACTTTTTAACATTTGCAAACAAAGTAGGTCAGTAAAAACAAGCTCTCGGGATTTTGTCTGCAGTAGTCTTCCAGTAGAGATGTCCTCCACAATCACCCGCATGAAATTCTTGTAATACTTTGTCAGCTTCTTCTTTTAACAAGAAATTTAATAAAATCCCACTATGATCTTTCCAAAAAAGTACATTTTTTAATATACAAAATCTTACTGCCTTTAGTTTTAAGAATATAGCTTTTGTTCTTGATAATCCAGGAGGAGCTTGTAAGTTTAGTAATACAAATATGATATCTGCATACCATGGTGAGTCTAAAAAGGCTTCACTGGTCTCTAGAGTCGCCATCTCTTCCTAATCATCTACTTGGGCAATAAAATTTATGTCTAAGGCATGACAATTTGATTCAGCCATAAGTTTAGCTAAACCTTGACCTTTTATCAATTTAGGGGGTTTTATCTCTATGTCATATTCTAAAATTGTGGCAATCCACTTACCTCTTCTACCGCCAGGACCATCCTGAGTTAGAATGTTTTTTACTACCGCATTTGGGACATATGCAATGATGTGAGAATAGAGAATGTATACTCTAAAATCTTTAATGGGCTTTACCAAAGCTAGGGCTTGTTTCTCCATGATATTGTATTTTAAAGTGGCATATCTAAGTGTTCTGCCAAAGAAAGCTATGGGCTGCTCATAACCCCGATCATTTTTCTGCAGTAAAACTGCAACAATGGTGTGTTATGAAGCAAATGAAAAAATGATGAAATCCTTTTTAAAGTCAGGACTTATAAGGACTAGGGTTTTAGTTAAGGCCTGTTTGATGGATTTAAATGATTGTTTGGCCTCAAGAGTCCATTGAAGAACTGAATATTTTTTTCAGATATTATTTAATTCTATAATTATTTTAGTTAAATTGGAAATGAATCTTCTTAAAAAGTTATTTTTTCCTAGAAAAACTTGTAACTCTTTTATGTTTCTTAGAGGACTAATGTTAAGAATTGTTTCTATTCTGCCAGGGTCTATTCTAATTCCTTCCTTAGATATTATGTGTCATACTAACTTGCCTTCTTCTAATCCAAATAAGGTTTTCTTAGGGTTTAAAGAGATGTCAAACTTTCTGCATTTAATAAAGACTTGTCTAAGATGATCCAAGTGTTCATAATCAGTCTTAGAAAATACAGTTATGTCATCTAAGTAAATCACTAAGAATTCATGAATTTCCTTTGCAAAGGCTATATCCATAACTCTTTGAAAGGTAGCCCCTGCATTCATTAAACCAAAAGGCATTTTTACATACATAAAGTGCCCCAAGGAGTAGTAAAAGCTGTTTTGGCTTGATCCTTAGGTTGGACTAAAATTTGGTTGTATCCTGAAAATCGATCTAAAAGAGAAATCCTAGAAGAACCAACTACCCTTTGTAAAATGTGATCCATCTTTGGTAAAGGATAATTATCTTTTAAGGATACTTTGTTTAGATTCCTAAAATCAACATATAATCTAATCTCTCTTGTCTTTTTTCTAGTTGGAACTAAATTAGAAACCCAATCAGAATATATGATTGGTGCAATTATCTATGCATCGTACATTATTTTTACCTTTTTTTTCAATCAAAGGCATCAACACAGGGTTGATCCTCCTTAACTTTTGTTTAAAGGTTTTTGGTCTTATTTTATAGGGATTTTATGCTGAATTATGTTAGTGTCATAAGATTTTAAGTCCTCATAACTCCAAGCAAGAACATCTTGAAATTCCTTAAAAAGAGAAATATATTTTTCTTTTTCTTGTTGAGGTAAGGCTTTGGAAAGTTTGATCACCTCGGGTTTTAACTCTGTGCCTATGTTACATTCCTCAATGTCAGATCTAAGTGGCTCCATTTTGGGTTTTCTAGCAACATCATTTGAGTCAAATAAATCTTCTAAAGGACTTAAACCTTTTGGTAAGAAATCATCTTTGAGATTTAGTATATCAGATTCATAATCAATTATCTCATCAATTTCTACTCTCTCTAAATTATCTATATATGATTGACTAAACTTAGTTGGTCTAGAAAACTTTACTTTATTTACATCTATATTATTCAAATCAATTTCACTATTTAAATCTTGATCTAATGTATAGTCTGTGTTTATTTTACAATTATGAAATTCACCTTCATTATTCATAAAATGGTAAATTTGTTGGTCTTGTGAGAAAAATTGCCAATATTTGAGGTTATCTGGAATCATTGGTCTGTGTTTTACTTCTGCAATATACTTATGATTATGTTGAAAAGGTAAATTACAAGTACTAGCAAAAGTTACTAAAAAGTGTGCTTGTAAATTTTGCTTTCTAGGGATTGCAAAAAAATTACATTCTAACAATTCATCTATCAAATCTAGTATAGTTTATTTATATTGGCCTAATCTAGGATTATAAACAGAATATTCTCCTTTTATCTGTTTGATAATCAACTCTGAATCTCCCATTATTGATATTATTTTACCTCCTAAGTTTCTGTTAATTTAGAGTCCTAAAATGAGGGCTTCATACTCAGCCATATTGTTGGTGCATTTAAAATTCAGTCTGAAAGCATGGCCTTCTGCATGATTCTTTTCAACACTAGTTATCCAAACTCCTGCTCCTGCTCCTAGTTTGTTTACTGAGCCATCAAGATCTAAATGCCATAAAGATTCATGACATATATTATCATTGTTTTGTGTTTTCTTTTTGTTTTTTAGTTCAGTTTTGTTTTCATTATCAGTTTCAAAGTTTAATAAGATGAAAGAATCTAGATCAGTAGGTGTAGCATAAATTGGGTAATTTATTGATCTTGCTGCACTACTTACCATATACTTAATCAATGTTTCCCTATAGATTTTATTTGGTTGACCAAAAACTAATATAGTAGCATATGACATGTCCAATTGTAGAGATCCTTGTAATTTTTCTCCCCATGAGCGAGATAACAACATTCCATATTTGGGTGGGATATCAGCTAGTACAATGTCCATGAGTATACGTTTACCTGGATATTGAACTAATGTAACACACAAATCTTTAATTAAACCTAGGCATTTTACTTTGCTTGAATCAAATGAAAATAAATCTTTGTAAGGCCTTGTGATGTCTAAGTTCAGAGTTTCCATTATTGCTTTGGGCATTAGATTGTGTGAAGCTCCTGAATCTAACATTGCATTGTGTAAAATTTGGTCATGTACAGTTAAATTGATGTAAAATGGAGGAACTGCTCCATCTTGATGTTTTCCATTCACATCAGGGCCAAAAATAAACTCTGAGCATCATTCAATTTTATAGAGTCTTCTCCATCATTCATGTTTAATGTTTCAATGATAGTTGTCTTATACAAATCATGTTTTACCAATTATGTCAAAGGAATTGGTATTTTTAACTTTGAAATTTCAGTTTGTATATTGAATGAAGGTTTTGATTTACTAATTTGATTAACTCTTCCTTAGTAAATGTAGTTTGAGTGGGTTTATCTTGTTTTTCTACAGTTATATTTTCATTTTCTGTTTGAGTTTCTTGTGTTGTATTGTTCCTAGTTTTCTTTTTGGGAATGGTTTGAGAAGTAGTAGATGTTTTTTCAGATTTTGAATTGTCAAAAGTTGTTTTTGCAGTGGCAGCTTTTGGATCTACTGATTTTGGATCAGCAGTGAATGTTTTGGATTCTAAGTTTGCTGTTTTAGTAGAATTAGTTGTTTTAACAACATCAGATTTTTGTGAATCTTTTGTTGTTAGATCAACTTCATCTATTATGTCAACAATCTTAAGACTTGGTGAAATTTTGAGGTTGGAAACTTTGTGGGATGAATCAGAGTTTTGCTTATTTTCCCTAGGGAGAATTTGTAGAACTTTTGTTGTTGGAGCTTTTACGGTTTTCTTATTTTCAGTTTGTGTAGATTTCTTAGTAGATGGTTCAATGTTTTTCTTACTTCTAAGGTTATATTGCTTATGTACTTCGTTTATAGAAAAAGCATAACCTTGTTTGTAGTCAAATGATTCACCTGAATCTAATTGAAGTTGTCGCATTTCAAATAACTCTTGGTCTTCCTGAGTGAGAAAGATAGTGTTATTTTCATTTATACCCATTAGATTTATGGTGTCTTCATCATCAACATTGTTTTGAGAACTTTTAGCATAGTTCTCTTGAAATGGGGGTCTTATTGTCTGATTAGGGGCTGATTCTTTTTATTTTCCTGTATTTGTATTTTTCCTAAAATTGGGATTTCTGATTTGCTGTTGATTATCCCATTGAGGTCTTCTTACTATGTTGTCTAATCTATCCATCATTCTCTCTAAAGTCTTAGCTAACTGATCTATTTTTCCATCTGAACTAGATGTTTCTTCCTTAATGGTTACTCTCCCCTCATTCCTCAATCTAGCCTTTCTAGCTAAAATATTTACTTCTACACTAACAACATCTGTTTGCATTCTTTCTAATGTTTCAGCGTTTCTCTCCCTCAGCTGATAAGCCATGTCTGTGTTAAATCCATTAGGGAATTTGATTAGGACAGAATCAGGAGTGGGTTTGAGATTGGCTGGGATTGAGTTATAAACACTGTTGTATCTAGTGCAGTAGTCTTGGACTGTTTCATTGGGAGCTCTTCGCATGGCATCAAATTTAGATAATATTTGGAGTGGATTTTTCTTCTTTTCCCATTTATTCAAAAACACTCTATGAAAGACTGCTAAATCAGTTATACTACCAGGATTAAGACCTTTAAACCATTTTTTAACTTCCCCTGTTAATGTTTGTGCAAAGAGTCTCATTTGTACATCAGAATCATCTATTTCATGGAGCTCAAAGTAATTTGTTATTTTATTTATATGCTGCTGGGCTGTGTATTGAGTAGTAGCATCAAATTGGGGTATCTTACTTTGGTAATCCTGAGGCATGTCATGTAACTTTCCTGGAAGAACTAGGGAGCATATCTAGCAGCCATAACTTGAATTTTAGCTTGGCTAGGAGGTAGATTGGAAGTGCTTGGGGTTGTACTAGAAGTATTAGCTGATGCAATTAATGAAGTGACTAATGAAACTGGAATATAAGACGATGAACTAGAAAAAGTGGTGGATGAACTAAAAGATAAAGTTGGGGTGCTAGAAAATGAAACTGGAATATATGAAGAACTACTTGGAAATGAGAATGATGAGTTTAAATTTGCAGAGGATAAACTAATGGATGAAGCTGATATGGGAGATTATGGAAATAGTATTCTAGGTTGTAAGGGCTGTCTAGGGATAAATGGATCTATAGGTTGGAATGTGGTGGAAATTATAGATGATGTATTGGTATCTAAATGAGAAATAGAAGGTTTAGATGTGTATGCTAATAATTCATCTAATTCAATAGCTTCATTTATTTCCTTAAGAATAGTAGCATTTATCTCTTCAATTTTATCATGAGTTTTAAATATATTTGATTCAGAATCTGCTGAAATATTTTTATGTTTTGTTTCAAGAAATGAAATAAAAATAGGGTCTATAATAGCACTTTTTAAGTTAGTTTCTGATTTACTTCTAAATAAAGAATGTTCGAAGTTCAGGTCAAACTCTATGTCTTGTAAACTCACTAACTCTTTTGGTAATGAATTGACTCTATCTAAGGAAACTTTTGCACCTAAATCTTTTACTTGTTTATTCTTTTTTTCTAATTCTTTCCAGATTGTCTACTATAATAACAGGTTTAGGATCCGGGTTAGACCTAGTGTAGTAAATTTTTCTAGAAGCCAGAATTGCAGTTTTTTTATAAAATGATACTCACAACTTATAAAACAATCTTAAAGGCAAAAATATAATGAAAAATATTTCTTTAAGACCTATTTTAAGACTAAGGATTGGTTAAGTTCCCCAGCATGGTCGCCAATATGTTATCACTCTAATAATTCTTAAGTTGTGATATTTTGATTTAAAGTCTAAGAACACTAGAGGTAACCACAAAACAACTTTTAAACTCTAGGATCTAGGCTTCCTAGGGTTCAGAGAGGGCTCTCTCTTTAGGATTTAACTTTGTTTTAATTATAAGATATTAGGCTAGTTATGATTGTGCAATTTGGTTTTGATTTGGTTTGGTTTGGTGGGAAAAGTCACTTAATGAGACGGATAGTGGGAAATCTGTTTGTCCATTGGGCTAAGGAGTCAAAAGTCAAGCAGACAGAACTAGGATCAAGGTCAAAAAGTCAAATGTTTTCAGGGCAAGATAGATAAGTATTTGAAGATCTTGGAAGGATGTTTTGGTGAAGTGGTTTGATCGGGATAAAGAGCAATGAAGGATTCTTTGATCCGGATAAGGAAGGAGTAGAAAAAGGTCATTCGAAAGAGGGAGCAATTAAGGGTTCCCTACTCTGGAAATTAGCAGAAAACATAGAAATGATAAAAAATAAAGACATGGTGCTTTTAACAAATCCTGAAATAATATTCTTGTTTTATCATTCACATTTAGAATACATAATGGATGCATGAAAACATGAGAAGATAAACAATGACAAGTAGAAAATACTTCACTACAATGACTCATCACATGAATCCTGAAATATGATGCTAGATGATTTGATCGAGTCTGCTACTCGAAATTTGCAACAAAAAGCCTTCAAGTCCAACAAAAATGACTATAGAAATATTCAGCAATTTATTCCCCAATAATACTTCAAAGAGAAAATTATTTATACAAAAATGGTTACAAAATATCCTAGAATGCTTCTAGGAATTATCTAAGGAAAAATAAAATATCTTTACAACAAAATAGTGACAACTGCTTAACAAATCAGCAAGCTGTCCTATTTATCCAAATAAAATAGAAAACTGTTTGTGGATTAGGTGCAACTGGCTACCTTGGTGTCTTCTTTGCTGGAAAAGATATTTCAAATATGTTTTGAAATATTATCTTATTTATCTTATACTCTTTAACTTTGATTCTTTTAACCTCTGTAAAAAATGCCTTACTGTTGTAATAAATTCTGTTTTGATTGTGAAAAATTCAGCGAACTATTTTATCCTTTTTTATGCACTTTTAATTTTACAGTAAGTCACTGAGTGATTGCCGAGCTTCACCATTATAAATTTGTATCTTTTTTAGCTTCCTGAAGTTTTCATCTGCCTCAGTATATCTAGAAAATGTTGGTTTCATGACAAATAAGTGTTTTATCTCATGATGCAGATAAAACAAGCCATTAGAACTTCTGATTAAGACCTTCCGTGTAGGAATACCTTGTCCATATTTCTTGTCCACCTACTCTTTTGCATACTCTTTGATTTTCTTATTGTAGTCCTCCTATGGCATGAGTTCATCATTAATGACCAAAATGTTAGGCAAACTTATTTGCCTCAAATTTTCAAATTTAACCATAAACTTGGTTATGGATATGTTCATGTTTTCACATTTCTCTTCAAGTTGTTTCGTCATATTATTCTTTGAAATGAATTTCCTTATTTCAAGGATTGTCTCTGTCCTATCAATGATTTCTATTTCTTCCAACTCCTGCTTGTTTTTACTGTTGAGAAACTTTATCAATTCTATGACTTGCTCGAGTTTGTCACCTAGCTGATCTTTTTTTTTCCTGAATCTCTGCTTGTGCTGCCTTCAGTAAATCCCTCTGTTCATATATTACCTGGATTAATGGCCAAACATCATTGATGGCTTCAATGATTTTACTCCATAACTGATTCTTTACATAAGAAATTGGCTCTTTCAAGGTCAAATCTTTTTGTAGATTCTTCAACTCAATGTTTAACCTGTTAGCCCTTTGTTCATGAGTTTTAGCATTGATTTGGAGTATCTTCAAGATTGTCAATCACTTTCTTCAATATGTTAATCTCATTTGTTTGAAGTGACATTTCTTCCATGGCTTTTACTAGTTTACTAGCCTCATCTGTTGGCTGCACTGTTGATGTAGAAGACTCTGTGGCTGAAGTTGTGGATGATGTCACTAGCACTGTAGTAGCTAGTGGTGCTTTTGGTGCCAACTCTTCTGCTAGAGTTGAAAGCACAACAGTAGTTGTTAGCCCCTTATAAATTCCTTGACAAGCAAGCAAGGGGCTGATTTGTTTTATGAGTCTTTAAGGAATGCATTTCTCTTGAAAACACATAATCCTTGAAGCCTTTCATGTTCCCTGCTCTTTGACCCTTTCCCTCTGTTGTTCTGGAGTCAATAAGCTTCAATGATTATAAAAAATTTTGCTCCAAAAGGCCTTTATTTGCCCCTTGTATCCCTGCAGAATGTCCCATTTTACCCCTTTTTTCCTCTTTTCAAAGTCCCCTTTCCATCCCAAAATTTCTCCCTTAGTCCTCCTAAATCTCCCCAAAATCCCCTTTAAATTCTACCCTTACCCTTTGTTTGGACAAATTCCCCTTATTTCACCTTACCGTTACCCTTTCCCAATCTTAAAATTCATTAAAAAGGGCCCGAAAACCCACTTTCCAACTTATAATAGGGCCTAGCCCCTTTTCCGCCAGCTCCTAACCACTTCCCCACGTGACTCGCACTTAGGACCAAGAGTTTAAGCCCTGGGCGCTTATCGCAATCGGAGCTGTCGAGCGGGCATTTCCCTTTGTAACATTGAAAAACTCTGATGCGATTGGTTTTGGTCTGTAAGACCCGCAATGCAATCTCCATCGTTGATCTGCCGTTTGATCAGACGACCCTGCGCCGATCGCACCCCCGCCCCTATCGCAATCACAAGTTTCACCGTGTCACCCTTTGTTCCACTCCGATTGCAATTCGCCGATCGAATCTCAGCCTTCCGTTTATCCACGATCTGATGGCCATCGCAATCCCGCTCTAATCGCAATCACAAAGTCTCGTCGTGCCACTCCTTCGTTCTCTGCGATTGCGATCTCCCGATCATATCATAGCCATCCATCCCCTTCCAGATTTGACGACCCTCGCTTTTCCGCTCCAATCACAATCGCATTTTCTAATTGCTGCCACCTTCCTCCCTTTGCGATTGCGATTGCCCCAATCAAATCCTGACCGTCCGTTAGTCCAGATCCAACGATCAGGATCTAATCGCACCACCGTCCACCGGATTGTCGATTCCATCCATTTCTCCCTCCGATTTGATCGGAGTCGTCCATCCCTCTGAGACCCAACGGTTCAGATTTATTCCCCTCTTTCTCCTTTCTCCCCACTGACTCAATCCCCGCCATTGATCTTGGTCCAAGATCAACGACTGACGCTCAATCGCATCTTCGCTCCCAATCACAATCGAAACTTTGGTAATGTGTCACCCCTACCCACCCCCGATTGCGATCCTCCGACTTGATCTCAGCCGTCCGTTAGATCTAAGATCGACGGTCCTCTCTTCAGCTATAAAATGCAAGAAGAAACTTATTGTAAAGGTTGTTGATTGAGTATTAGAGAATTTCAAGCTGTTTCCTTCCAGACATGTTCTCTGTGTAAAGTTGTAAGATAGGCTGAGGAAGATGCATTCAAACTAAACTTTCAAGTTGTTGGAAATGTTGTATTTGATTGGTGTTGCTCTTAATATGACAAGCACATTTCTTTTGATCCCGATTTAAAGCAACTGGTGATGTTTTTCTATCTCTGTGTTTATTTCATTTCATTACATTTCTGCTGGCTTGCATCAGAAATTTGGCATAGGATTTACCCTTGCTAGATACCCTATGTTTATGCTCTCCTTGCCTTTAATGTTTTTTTTCTGCTTTATGTGTATCTGAGGATTGATTTCAATTAATTTAACCAGTGTAGTGGATGTTATTTCCTGCTAGCTGATGTATGAATTATTGAGGTCAGTGTTTTAAATGTTCTTGTTGAGGTTTAATTGAATGAATTGGGAACACTGGGAGGTCTAGAACTCTGTCCTTATCTCACTAGGATCCTTTTCAGTTAATTGAACCTTTTCTAAGATCCCTCAAGCTGGAGGCTGAAGCATTGAGAGTTCAAATTATCTCTCTGATCTCAGGTTTTCAACTTTGTATTCTGAATATTTAATGTTTCCTTGCTCTCACCTTCCCTCTTGCCTATCCTACCACACTATCATCTTTAAGATCCAATGCTTTAGATGACTAGCCCAACTGAAAGCCTGCATATTGAACAACAAGTAAACCCTTTCCTAATTCCATTGCCCAATGGTCCTGAATGTTTCCTGGAATATCTCTCCTTTGCCTAAAATCCTCTTTGCTCATCCCTGTCTCATATTGAACCCTTCTTTCCTGATCCTCAACAACCAAACACACAATTAAACAAACAAACTCCGAGCCTATAACTAGCCTAACACCTTAACTTTGAGCTTCAAAGACATAAAACCATTGTTTATATAGAGAGATCCCTCTCTGGACCCAGGAGGGCTAGATCATAGGGTCTGAAAGTGGTCTGATGTTGTCTCATCTTTTGGTATTGCCAACCTTGCCAAAACATGGGAACCCCAACATAATGGCGACTCCACTGGGGAAATTCTGAGTATTTTCCATTCTACTACATCACAAGAGCCTCAGAAAACCTAGAAACCTCTGGTTAGGTTGGTAGTGAAACACTTCCATTTTCATTCCAAATCCTATACCATTTTTGTGTTTCTCCCACACTCTTAGACAGAGTCTGGAAAAGGGCTAGGTAGCCTCCAGATCTCACACTCTTTAGAGGTGAAATATCTGGTAAAAGCCCTCGCAGTCAATCTCTGGTTAGAGTTTGCTGTGTTTTAAAAATATCCTTGAAAGAGGACATCTCATAAGCACTGTGGTGGACAGTGTACCCTCTAGAAGCATCCTAAACCTTCCACCTGGTGACTCCACAACACCTTGAAGATCAAAGAATCCACTGGTGATCAGTAGGCCTGCTGATTATCTTGGTTTCACATAAGACTCCACTGGAAGACCAGCCTCTGAAACAACATCAGCCACAATAGAAGGAACAAGTAGGGTTAAGTTGCTTGGTTGGAAAACAACATTCTGGCTTCCAGAACCATCCACACAAGAGCTTATCCTAACCCAAACCCACCTGAAATAGTTGACAACCCTGAGAGCATCCTCAAGAGATCTCCTATACCTAAAAGACCAACTATTTCCATCCACATCCATAGAGCTAATTCTACACCAGAAGACTTTACAGCTCTATCAGACCCATTTTTTGACCTAGACCTACCAAACAGACTACCAAGAACTAGCTCATTCAGTGTCCTAGACCAGCCAGACCTTGAGTTCCCTGGTTCGCCACCTCATAGTGGTAAACACATTAGGGACAAGGAGACCCCTCCATCCACACCCCCTGACATTCACTTTATTCAGAACTTGGGGCTCAGTCATCCTAAATCTGCTCAACAGACTTCTGCTGGTCCTAGTATCCCTGTCATCCATATAACAGTTTCTCAAGTTAACCCTTTACCTCATCAGAACATCATCATGGCAGCCTGGTATGCACCTTTGGTTTTACCCCAGCCTCTAGTACCCTTACCCAATGATTATCAATCGAAAATCCCACACTTCACTGCCAAATAATCTACCACAGCACAATACCATGTAGATAGGATGGAAGATTCTTTTGACTACATGGAGATAGATGATGATACAGTCAAAATGAGAATCTTTTCCTAGAGTTTAGGAGGTGATGTGAAGAAATGGTTCAAGAGCCTACCTCCTAATAGTATCCAAGACCTTCCTGCTTTATATCAGACTTTCATAAAAAAATGGGAGGTTAAGGCCAACCCTCGCCAAATCCTGGCAGAATATATGAACCTTAAAAGAAACGCATGAGAGAGTGTCCATGACTACACTACAAGGTTCAACAGCGTTTATAACGCCCTTCCTCCACACATGAAATCTCCCCAAGGTATGGCTCTAGAGAAATATCTTGAAGGCTTTGATGCTGACATGGCCTACCAGCTTAGGGAGAGAGAGTACAACACGTTGGAAGACATGCAGAAAGGATCAGTGAGTGTAGAAGCTAATCTGATTGAGAAGAGAGCAAGATTGAGAGCTGAGAAGAGGGTAACATATAGTGATGACACTATAGCTTCCACATCTGATCCCAATTATGACCGTTTATCCAAAAACATGGAAAAGCTACAAAAAATGATGGAAAAAATGGTTTTCACAGTCAGTAACCAAAGCAGAAATCAAAATCATAACCAGAACCAAAACTTTAGAAGAAACAACACCACTCCCAACAGACAAAGAGAATCAAATCAGCAAGTTATTCCCCCATTCCAGGAGAACTTTCTTGATGAAGATGAGGGAATCATAGAGGAGTCTGAGGGGAACATAATAAACATGTTTGAAATGGAAAACTCAATCCACAACTATTCCACAGAAGAAGATCAACCCTCACCCTCCTATTGGGATGAGGAATGGTTAGAATCTGAGGATTACAAGTTAGGGTTTCAGGATGCCATCATGCAGGTCAGAGAAAAATATGAACTCAGAAGCAAAAAGAACCTAGACACTTCAAAACCAAAAGTTTCTGAGGTTACCATCAAAAATAGGCCTGATAAAACTTCTAAAGCAGCTACTGAAAGTAACAAATCAGTAGTCGAGAGTTCTGAGAAGAAAAAGGAAAAGGACAACCAAAACACTGATAAACAGAGTCAACCAACTAGCAACACTAGCACTGCAGTTAGTGCTCCTGATAAAACAATTCCAAACACTGTACATAATGAGAAGCAGTCCACTGATTCAGCCACTAAGGTAGTGGCTAACAAAACAGAGTTGAGCATTCCAAAGAGTCAGTCCACTTTCAATTTAGAAAGTGAGATTGCAAGAATTAAAATCTCTGTCCCACTGTCTGAGTTGGCCACTCAGGATGTATATAAAGGCCAAATTTTGAAAGCATTAAATCTAGGTGAGAACAGTGACACTGTAAATATGAGTGAGGATCAACCAACCCTTCTGTTTGGTCCAAAGATTGAAGGGAAATTTCAGGAAGGGGTAATACCTCCTTTTTATATCAGTCTCAATATTCATGATAAGATCCTTCATAATGCAATGCATGACTCTGGTGCCTCACACAACTTGATGCCTAAAGTGGTTATGGAAAGGTTAGGCCTAGAGATAACCCGACCCTACAAAGACTTATATTCATTTGATTCTAGCAGGGTAAAGTGTCTTGGCCTAATCAAAGATTTATGTGTGAGCCTTACCCAGATTCCAGCCAAGTGTATGGTCATGGATGTTGTCGTGGCAGATGTGCCACCCAAGTATGGCATGCCATTGTCAAGGTCCTGGGGAGCCAAGCTGCAGGGTATAATGCAGATGGATGGTCATATGCCACAATCCCTGTTTTTAGCCAACCTAGAAGATTGTACAGGGAGACACAAATTAAGTTCCTGGTTAGTAGCCCTAAAAAGCCTGAAAATTCTCCTCTGTACTCTGTACACACATAATTGGACTCCTTTATCTTCTGCAATGATGAATCTTTGGGAGAGCCAGAACCAGAAGACATAGATACAAACAGAGGGTTTAAGACTACAGATTTTAACATAATGGCCACTCTAGACTTAGAGGAAAACGAAGGAGAAACCCTTAGATAGTGCACTGAAACAGAGATTCAGACCAAACAAGAAAACGAATGCAATCAGCCGGTTAGTCACCCCTCACTAACTCATACACTCCACGAAGAACGAAAACACTCACTGCACCACGCAGAACCCGTCACATAACAGACCACTGAAACCCATGTCCGGGAGGGAAACGAGGATAAAAATAAAAATGAACCCCTATGGAAAATGAAATTTGATGGGTCATGCACCAAGAGAACTGTCGGAACTAGGGTGTGGCTACATAACACAGAGAGCGACTACGCGGAGAGCCATGCTTGCAACCTGCATTTCAAATGTACAAATAATATTGCAGAATGCGAGGCTCTGATCCTAGGCTTAAATCTGTTGAAGAAATTAGGAGCCCGTAAGATAGCCGTGTAGGGAGAATCTGAGTTAGTTATAAAACAGGTGAACGGTGAATACACAGCCAAACACCCTAGATTGAGAGCATATAGGAACGATGCCATGGATATATTGAAAAAAATTGTTGAATACGAATTAGTGTTTGTTCCTAGGAGTCAAAACGTCATTGCAAATGGATTAGCTTGCCTAGCCAGTTCATACCCTAAGACTCCAAGCGACCAACAAATCATAATACAGACCAGATTCAGACCTGCAGTGCCGGATAACGAAAAATATTGGCAGGTTTTCGAAGGCGATAAATAAATTGAATATTTTCTGATAGGCAGGAACGAGTTTGAATTTTCTGATTCAGACTCTATGTCCAGTGATAATTTCCTAAGTGAGGAACCCTTAGACGAGGAAGAACCACCTCGTAACATAGAAATAAACACTTTGAACGAACAGATTGGAAACCCAAAACGGAAATTGTGAAAACAAGGAAAATGAGGAAGTTGATGTGCTGCAGACCAAAGATAAGAACATACCTCGAGGTCTGGCGCCTTTAGAGGACCTTTTTGACTTCGATGATGTAGCAAAGAAGCCTACCATAGAACACGCGGAATCTGACGTTGAAGAATGCAACTTAGGCACAGAAGATAAGCCCAAAATGATTAAATTGGCTAAGTCTTTGCCGGCAAACATGAAAAAGAAATACGTTGACTTATTCAAGGAATTCATTGACGTGTTTGCTTGGAGCTACGAAGACTTAAAGGCCTATGACACGAACATTATAAAGCAAAAAATACCTTTGAAAGAAAATCAGAAGCCCTTTAGACAAAAACTCCGCAGAATAAACCCAAAGAAATTGCCTGCAGTTGAAAAAGAGATTAAAAAAATGTATGAGGCAGGCATAATAGTTCCTGTGAGGTTTTCTGATTGGGTATCAAACCTAGTGGTTGTGAGAAAGAAAACAGGGGAGATCAGCCTGTGTATTGGTTTCGGGAATATTAATAGGGCCTCACTCAAAGACAATTACCCTTTGCCAAAAATGGAACACATCCTTCAAAGGGTAGTAGGCTAAAAAAGGATCTCCCTGCTAGATGGATTTTCAGGTTACAACCAAGTCTTAGTAATCCCAGAAGACCAACTCAAGACAGCCTTTACCACTCCATGGGGCACCTTTATGTATGTTAAAATGCCCTTTGGACTGATGAACACTGGTGCAACCTTCCAACAAGCGATGGATATAACTTTTTCCGATGAGATAGGTCACTTCATTGTCATCTATCAGGATGACATAACAATCTATTCCAAGACTGAGGAAGAACACCTAGAACACATGAGAAAAGTGTTTGAAAAATGCAGAAGGTTTGGTCTGTCACTGAATCCTAAAAAGACTATGTTTGGGCTGCAAGAAGGTAAGCTCTGTGGCCACATCATATCTGAGAAATGGATTAGGATAGACCCACAAGGAGTTGAGGGAATACTACAAATCACACACCCAAGAAACATCAAATAATTACAGTCCTTCATTGGGAAGATCAACTTCTTAAGGAGGTTTATCCCCAACTTAGCTGAACACCTTAGGAATATGAATAACATGTTAAAGAAAGGTGTAGGAGTTAAGTGGACTGTTGGGGCTAAGAAATCTTTTGAATCAGTTAAACTTGCACTCACCCAGGCTCCTGTCCTAATCAACCCAGATTTCTCAAAGGATTTCCTCATCTTTTCATTTGCCTCTGAGCATACAGTAGTTGCAGTTCTGCTGCAGAAAAATCCAGAGGGAATGGAACAGCCCATTTCCTTCTTCAGCAAAGCACTGAGAGATGCACCCTTGAAATACAACATAATGGACAAACAAGCCTATGCCTTAGTCAAGGCCTTGAAGGAATTTAGGGTGCACATCTTGCATTCTCACACCATAGCCTACGTGCCTAGCATAGTGGTCAAAGATATCTTGTCCCAAGACCCAGATGGGAAGAGGGGCAACTGGATTGCTGTGATCCTAGAGTACGACCTTGAGATAAAACCCACCAAACTGATCAAAGGTTAGGGCTTAGCTCGACTAATGGCTGAATAAAATCTACAAGCCCTTGAAATTAACATGGTAGATACCTTGGATGAGCAGCAGGGATTGCTTGATCCCACTGTTGAAGAGAAGTTTCAGAGCTCTCCTTGGTATTCTGACATTTTGTATGTGCTTACACACCTCAATGCCCCTCCTGAACTATCAAAGACCAAGGCCAGATTCTTAAATCTAAAAGCCAGAAGCTATTGCATAATGAATGAAAGATTATACTGGAAAAAGCCAAATGGCCTATTGCTGAAATGTTTGCCTGAAAACGAGGTAGAGAGGATTAAACAAGAATTCCATGCAGGAGAGTGTGGAGGCCACCTGAGCTGGAAGGACACTGCAAAAAAAATACTCAGAGCTGGTTACTACTGGCCTACGCTCTTCAATGACATCCATAAGATGATAATTGCCTTCCACAAATGCCAGATTTTTGAAGGCAAAAGAAAGCTCCTCCCCTTACCTCTACAACCCATCACTGTTGAAGGTCCCTTTATGCAATGGGGCCTAGATTTCATAGGAGAAATTCACCCAACTTCTTTTGCACAACACAAATGGATCTTAACAGCCACAGACTACTTCACTAAGTGGATAGAGGCCATACTTGCTAGGAATGCCACAGATTCTGTCATCATTAGGTTCCTAGAAGATCACATCCTCTCTCGGTTTGGTTGTCCAAGAAAAATAATCACTGATAACACTGCTGCTTTTGGATCCAAGAAAATGGTTAATTTTTGTCACAGGTATCAAATAAAACTTGGTCATTCAATTGAATATTATCCTTAAGGTAATGGCTTAGCTGAATCATCAAACAAAAGCCTGGTGACTATCATCAAGAAGCTGTTGGAAGAGAACAAAAAGTCATGGCATAATAAGTTAGTGCATGTCCTGTGGGCTGACAGGCTTACAACAAAGAAGTCCATTGGCATGTCACCATATCAACGTGTCTATGGGACAGAAGTAGTTTTTCCTACCAGTTTGGGTGTACCAGTGATCAAACTTGTCCAAGAGATCCAGACAGAAGAAGACAGTATGGTGAGAAAGATAAACCAGACAATTCATCTCGAGCAAACAAGGGAAGAGGTCTATAACAGAGCAGTGAAAGTTCAGGAGAACATAAAGAGGCTGTTTGACAAAAGAACCAAAGCTGCTGATTTTAAAATTGGAGATAAAGTTCTGAAGTGGGACTCAAGGAGAGAGGATAAAGGAAAGCACGACAAGTTTGACAGTTTGTGGAAAGGTCCATACATCATCCAGGCCACTGTGGGTTCGAATGCCTTTTTTCTACAAGAGTTAGATGGTACTGAGCTGTTTGGGGGTCCTTTCAATGGCAGGATGCTCAAACACTACTTCTGCTGATTTCCAATTTCCAGTTTCCATTCCCATTGTACATACCATTGCAATGTTTTATTTTCAAGAAAAAGAGAAAATGTTCCAAAAAAACAAAAAAAAAGGAGAGGTCCAGACATGCTCAAAACATGGACCTCTGAAGTACAAATATTGACTCTAATATGATCAAAACCTAAGCCAAGGAAAGTAAAGATAGCTGGTTCAAACTTGCCCAAAATCTGGACCAGCAAAGAAGAAAGAAGAATCAGCTCTAACAAGCCCAAAATCAGAGCTGGAATGAAGAAAGAAAGTGACTCTAACAAGCTCAAAACTTGAGTCACAAAATAAGAAGGATACTTCAAAACTTCAGATTTCAAGCCTTCAAAGTTTTGTTTTCAGTTTTCTGCAAGTTTCTGTCCATGTGCAACTGTCTTTATGCCTTGGATCCACAGCAAACTAGACTGTTTGATCCTAGTTTGACTGTTTTTAAATTTCTGTTGTAGAATGTAGAGAAGAAATATGCTGGAGAGTTTAATCCCAGCAGATATTAGATTAGGTAGAGGAACATATGAGACCAACAATCTAATCAGGTCTCATGGAGTGATAAGGGTAGATTTAGAATAGGTTTATTTTCTGTTTATAAAAATAAATGATGTAAAGGGTCTGCTAGTTCAAATGCACCCTAAAAGAAGAAAAAATGCTAGGATTGTAGTATGGTTAGATAGTTTGTTTGAGAATGCTTCTTCTCATTGATGTCGTCACAATCGTGGCAGCTGAAAACCAAAGAATAAAGGTGGCTCAAGCAACAGGCATCTGGCCTACTCCAAAGATCATTTCTGAATTCTTGACTCCTTCAAGAAGAAGCCATCCCCATGTGGAGCAACTGTTAGCCCCTTATAAATTCCTTGACAAGCAAGCAAGGGGATAATTTGTTTTATGAGCCTTCAAGGAATGAATTTCTCTTGAAAACACATCATCCTTGAAGCCTTTCATGTTCCCTGCTCTTTGACCCTTTCCCTCTGTTGTTCTGGAGTCAATAAGCTTCACTGATTGCAAAAAATTATGCTCCAAAAGGCCTTTATTTGCCCCTTGTATCCCTGCAGAATGTCCCATTTTACCCCTTTTTTCCTCTTTTCAAAGTCCCCTTTCCATCCCAAAATTTCTCCCTTAGTCCTCCTAAATATCCCCAAAATCCCCTTTAAATTCTACCCTTCCCCTTTGTTTGGCCAAATTCCCCTTATTTCACCTTACCGTTACCCTTTCCCAATCTTAAAATTCATTAAAAAGGGCCTGAAAAGCCACTTTCCAACTTATAATAGGGCCTAGCCCCTTTTCCGCCAGCTCCTAATCACTTCCCCACGTGACCCGCACCCAAGACCAAGCGTTTAAGCCCCGGGAGCTTATCGCAATCGGAGCTGTCGGGCGGGAATTTCCCTTTGTAACATTGAAAAAATCCGATGCGATTGGTTTTGGTCTGTAAGACCCGCGATGCAATCTCCACCGTTGCTCTGCCGTTTGATCAGATGACCCTGCGCCGATCGCACCCCCACCCCGATCGCAATCACAAGTTTCACCGTGTCACCCTTTGTTCCACTCCGATTGCGATTTTCCGATCCAATCTCAGCCTTCCGTTTATCCACGATCCGAAGGCCATCACAATCCTGCTCTAATCGCAATCGCAAAGTCTCGCCGTGCCACTCCTCTGTTCTCTGCGATTGCGATCTCCCGAGCAGATCATAGCCATCCATCCCCTTCCAGATCCGACGAGCCTCGCTTTTCTGCTCCAATCGCAATCGCATTTTCCAATTGCTGCCACCTTCCACCCTTTGCGATTGCAATTTCCCTGATCAAATCCTGACCGTTCGTTAGTCCAGATCCAATGGTCAGGATCTAATCGCACCACCATCCATCGGGCTGTCGATTCCGCCCATTTCTCCCCCCGATTTGATCAGAGCCGTCCATCCCTCTGAGACCCAATGGTTTAGATTTATTCCCCTCTTTCCCCTTTCTCCCCGCCGACTCAAACCCCGCCGTTGATCTTGGTCCAAGATCAATGGCTGACGCTCAATCGCATCTGCGCTCCCAATCACAATCGGAACTTTGGTAATGTGTCACCCCTGTCCACGCCCGATTGCGATCCTCCGACTTGATCTCAGCCATCCGTTAGATCTAAGATCGACGGTCCAGAACTAATCACCCTCCGCCCACGCCGGGTCCCACCACACACGCATTTCATTGTATTTTCGTTCATTTCTATGCATCCCACCCATTTTCATAAACCATTCCGCTGATTAATCTCCACCGTTGATCCCACCACCAGATCATGATCGAACAACCCACAAGCTTTTCTCCACCAAACCCTATTAGTCACCGTGTGCACCATATCATTGCAGTATCCACCATTGTTTTGTCTAAAAACATTGTTATTCACCGCGGCGCTATCATTCTCCCGTCCTCCATAGACACCTACCCCTATGCATGGATTTCATGACTGAGTTGGTATTTTTTCAGGTACAAGCGGCGGAAGCCACCATGATTTACAGTCTCTGTCATAGTTACAGAAAACTCAGGAAAGGACCACTTTCAAGAACTGAAATTATGGAGAGGGGCCTGGGAAGGTATGCCGACAAGACTTTCATTGAAGGAGCAGGGTGAAACCCTATTAAAACTTCCCCAAAGCCATTAAAGCACCATTTTCATAGTCAAAGGCAATTGTGGAAGCTGCAAAGAGTATCAGTGGAGAAAACAGAGTGTTAAGGCTCGTAATGGAAGATTTTGAGCCTTAATCCAAGTATTTCAAAGCAGTGTACCAGATCAAAGACATCATGGACCTCTCAGAAGGCCCAGCACACAGAAAACTAGGCCATCGGGGTAGCTACATCAACAGAACATCCCTACCTGTGAAAGGACAAAGCGCCCATATTGTTTCCTCTGTTTACCGTGTTCCTGAAGAACATTCAGCCTTGACCACAGTCCCAAGCTATCAGAGCATTTGTTTCACAAGTATGGCGGACTATTCAGTCATTTATTTACCTTTTGTTTATTCACCAAAGGTACTACAGAGTACTGCAAACCAGAGTGCATCAAAGCCATACTGGAGTAAATGGAAGCCTGAAGAAGATCATTCGTTCACCCAAAGAATGCTAGAGATAAATGCACATGAGTTAAAACAGAATGGGCTTCGGCCCTCTTTCTTTTCTGAGATTAATGCTTCATTTAGTGTTTCACCTACCTCCTCTGCTCTCTTCAGCTATAAAATGCAAGAAGAAAATTATTGTAAAGGTTGTTGATCGAGTATCAGAGAATTGCAAGCTGTTTCCTTTCAGACATGTTCTCTGTGTAAAGTTGTAAGATAGGCTGAGGAAGATGTATTCAGACTGAACTTTCAAGCTGTTGGCAATGTTGTATTTGACTGGTGTTTCTCTTAATATGACAAGCACATTTCTTTGGATCCTGATTTAAAGCAGCTGGTGATGTTTTTCTATCTCTTTGTTTATTTCATTTCATTACATTTTTGCTGGCTTGCATCAGAAATTTGGCATAGGATTTACCCTTGCTAGATACCCTATGTTTCTGCTCTCCTTGCCTTTAATGTTTTTTCTGCTTTATGTGTATCTAAGGATTGATTTCAATTAATTTAACCAGTGTAGTGGATGTTATTTCCTGCTAACTGATGTATGAATTATTGAGGTCAGTGTTTCAGATGTTCTTGTTGAGGTTTAATTGAATGAATTGGGAACACTGGGAGGTCTAGAACTCTGTCCTTATCTCACTAGGATCCTTTTCAGTTAATTGAACCTTTTCTAAGATCCCTCAAGCTGGAGGCCGAAGCATTGATAGTTCAAAGTCTCTCTCTGATCTCAGGTTTTCAACTTTGTATTCTGAATCTTTAATGTTTCCTTGCTCTCACCTTCCCTCTTGCCTATCCTACCACACTATCATCTTTAAGATCCAATGCTTTAGATGACTAGCCCAACTGAAAGCCTGCATATTGAACAACAAGTAAACCCTTTCCTGACTCCATTGCCCAATGGTCCTGAATGTTTCCTGGAATATCTCTCCTTTGCCTAAAATCCTCTTTTCTCATCCTTGTCTCATATTGAACCCTTCTTTCCTAATCCTCAGCAGCCAAACATACAATTAAACAAACGAACTTCGAGCCTATAACTAGCCTAACACCTTAACTTTGAGCTTCAAAGACATAAAACCATTTTTTATATAGAGAGATCCCTCTCTGGACCCAGGAGGGCTAGATCCTAGGGTCTGAAAGTGGTCTGATGTTGTCTCATCTTTTGGTATTGCCAACCTTGCCAAAACATGGGAACCCCAATAGTAGTAACCATTGGAATTACTGTAGGAGTTTCTAGTGTTTTTGTAGTTTCTCTTTCATGGACAAGCTTGTCCATTTGGATCTCCATCTCTTTTATCTGTCCTATTATTTGAAAAATTAAATTAATCATATCATCCTTCTGAGTTTGCTCTTGTACTATTTCTTTGGCCTGTGGATGTTCAGTTGGTGGAAGCTTAAGCTATTTCCTCAATGTTTCAATTTCCTCATTATTTTTCTTCACTAATTGTTATGTAGCTTTGACATTGACAGGATCATATCCTACTTGAATAACCAACTCTTATAAAGACTTAATTCTAAGAGCTTTAGCATATGAGGAAGATTTGTCAACCTTCATTTGATCCCTCATGTTTATTATGGTATTCTGAATTTTGTTGACACTCATAGCCTTGGTAGTTATGGTAGAATATAAAATCTTTGAACTTTGCCTATGAAATTCAATTTGATCTAGTGCATGAATGCTTTCTATTGGCACTTCAAGATCGATTTTCTTGTAGTCTGCAACTATCTTAGGAGTCTTGAATGTTGGTTGTAGCACTTGCATAATCAACTTTTTGTTTGAGTAGTCAAAAGCTGATAAAAGTCTATTTTGAATGGCTAGTGTTTGCTTCAAATACTGAGAATATATCTCATTCTTGATTTCTTCATTCTTTGTCTTAATATGTTTATATTTTTCCTTGATATCGAGATCTTTTTCTTCTGCTGTCTGTGAGGAAGATGCCTCCAAATTCTACTGTTTCTATATGACTTGAGTGTTTTAATTACTAATATTTCGTTCATTTAAAATCTCTGTTGCTGGTTCATTTGTATTGACTGTATCAACATACTTATTTGTCACTGGAACATCTGTGTCTTCTACTTCTATTGTCACTTTTCCTTTATCAACTGAATTGACTTCAAACTTTTTATTGTATCTAATTTTAAACCTTGTCTCAGTTGTTGTCTCAGCAATATATGTACCTTCTTCTCTAACTCTCTTAGTATTTTTTTCTCCTTGATTTGCAGTTTGAAAGGTGTGACTAACATCGCCTTTTTTAACTACATCTACCAAAGCATTTTCTAGCCACTCAGTTTAATTGACATATTGTTCAATCTCTGGTTTTTTCTCATGAGTATAGGGTGTTAGTTTGCACTTAACCCTCATTTTTCTTAATATTCCTTGTGGATCTTAGTTCCATGAGAAGCTTTCTTCAAATCTATACTCAAGTAATTGTTTTGCTGCTTCTTGTTCTGCATCTTTGTGATTACAAATAAATGGTCCCACTTGATTCTTCAAATTAAATTAGGTATTTTTATTGGCTGCTAAGAAGTCTATAGAATAAACATTTAATTATTTTCTTGATATACTCCAAGGCAAAAATTCTCATTGGTACATATTTAGGTAATTTGTAGGGTAACAGATTGGACCCAAAAACTCTGATTTCTGTATGTTTTTCATATAAGTACCAATCATCAGTTCTAGTGTGCTCTGATAGCTGTAAAATTTTCTTCATTTCATCTCTAATTCTTGGTTGTTCTTTGTTGGTCAACATATTTATCAATGGGTGGACAAAGTTATCTGTAAACTCTGCATAAGTGAACTCTGAGGACTATTTTCTGATTAAAGAATTCCAAAAGATGAATGAAAGTGGATTTTATTCTATATCAAGCTTCTGGAGGGTTATAGGGAACTTGTCTGCTTGAAAATATAAGAACATATGGAAGAGAAAGGATGTATATCTAAATACTCCTTCAGTTGGAAATTTGACAAGCTGATCATGGATATTGTCAGCTATATACTCAACATAATTGAAAATGACAGAAGGAGGTTGTCCTGGTGTAAAAGAAGATAGAAACCCTAGGATTGTTTCATCAGTATGCTCATCTGTAAAGTATCCTAGCATAAATGATAACATGGAAATGACATGCCTAGACCCTTTTGGAAATTTTGAAGTAGAATATGGAGGGTTGATTTGTGGAATTTCAACATGTAAAGGCATGAACACTTAAAAAATCTGAAAACTTTTGGGAAAATCAAGACCAATGTAAAACTTTGTAAGTGCTTCTATTGACAAAGGAACTGCTTTGGGATCATGTTTGAGTTGTAACATCTGGTTTATGGATTCAACAGTAATTGTAAATAGTACCTCTTTGTTTGCATTCATCATTGCTCTAAGTTCAGGTAAATAATAGCTTAGACACAACCTAATAACCTATGGGCATTGATGAGTGACTGGAACAACATATTTGGGTAGGTTTGATTCCCAAATTTGGACTTTTTCAACCTGATCTAAGGACTTTTCATAACTCCAGTAGTGGAGGTATGACAAATTAAATTCAACTACTGGATCTGTTATTTTATAGTCTAGATCTGCTAAAGGTGTGTGTTCAATGTCTACAACAGGAGGTTGTAGAGGATTTACAATGATTGCAGTCTTAGAGGACATAGTTGGATTGGATTTTGAAATTTTTTAGGCTTTCTGGATAACTGAAACTCTGTTTTTAGGCTTTCTGGATTCTTCTGTAAGATTAAATGGTTTATAGAAGTATTTTTTACTTTAACAGAGGTTTTTGGATGCAGAATAGGTACAATTTGGTTCTTTCCTTTGATTTCAACATTTAATTTTGGTTTTCAAATGGATTTCAGACTCTCACGGGTTTATGAAATAAGAAACAAAGGTTTCTTATACTTCTTTAAGTGAATATTGGGCTAAAATTGTTTGAAATTGGGCGCAGAGGGTTGGGGTTACCTGTAGAGGATTTCTAGGCAATTTAGGAGTCTTATAAGGTCAGCAAAGGCTAAAATAAACTTGATTTTTCCTTTAAAACTAAATGCAGTATTTAAAACAGGGTTTGCATCAAATTTTGACTGGGTTTTAACTCTTTTTCGGGGAACTATAAGCTTTCTCCAGATAAATTTGCTTTTACTGGGCTTAATTCATTCAACAAATTCTTTTCAAATGATAACATACTTGTTTTTTATAGGAAAATACCTGTTTGTGTAGGTATGGGTCTTTCAAAATAGGTTCATGGGAGTTTGGACAGGTCCTGATCTCTTTTGAAGGTTTCTAGAAGCTTTTTGCAATCTTGACAGCAAATGCGGGCTTTTTACAGGTTCTGGGCTTTGAAACAATGCACCGGCTTCGTTCTTCTCAATATGGAGTATGAATACAGTCAAATGGCGCAGGAAAAGGGCATAATGGCTCAATTTAGAAGTTTATTGAACATTTTAGGTCTAAAGTAGACTGCATTAAATGGCGATCACAACGAATAGATGGCTGTTTTGGTCTTCAAAGGTGAAAACCATCAACGGTTTATCGCATTGGATTTGGGTGGTATGTGGTTTTGGTTGGTTAGAATACGATCCAATAGGACTTGGCCGCGTGGAGGAGGGAGAAAGAGGGAAAACAAATTATTTCGCATGGTTTGTAATATGTTATATTTGTGCAATTTTAAATGCGATATCATATTCTGATCGTCGGATCTGGGAGTCGAGGTGCGAATGACGAAGATTTAATTGGAAAGTTGCTCGGCAATAGGAGGTGGGGTCCGAGCTTTAATATGTGGCGGGATAGATTAAACATTATAAATATATATATTTATAACTTAAAAACCTTATATTATTTTGATTGGCGGGGGTAATGTTATAATGTTTAAAATAAAACATTTGACGAATGTTAATAACCAATGGCGCGGGTAAGGTATTTAATGTTACAAATGTATATTTATAACGTAAAAAAATTACTTTATTCAAATGGAAGTATATATATTATATGGTAAATAAAACGTTTATACGTGTTTTAAAACCATAGGGTGTGGGATTATAACATAAGATATGTTTAAACCTATGGGGGAAAAGAGCGGGGGTTTATTTAACATGTGGGATGAATAAACCATAGGTTTAACTTAAAATAAGTGGGTTTTGGGGATATTCACATATAAAGAAATTAATAATATATGGGCAGGGTTATTTTTAAAGGGATTTAATACTTTAGGTTAGAAATTAATATGAAATGGAAATATAATGAATGAAATGAATTAAAACACATAGTATTTAAACTAAGTAAAGTGTAAAATAGGTAATTAAGCATAATTGTGTCCCATTTGATTTTTTACACATGAACTTAGGACAAAATATATTTTGTAGGTTTTTTGAGTGTTTTTTGAATGAAAATGAAATTAATTAAGAGGGGGGTTTTACTTTTCTAAGCAAAAAAGTGTTTTACTTAGGAAAATGGATCATAGTTTTGGAAAAGGGTGAATATGCGAATGAAATGAGTTTATGTAGGGAATCCAATATTTTTAACCAATCAGTCATTAAGCCTTGGGTTCGGTCCCAACAGAAGTTAGAGAAATTCTCCGAGCCTCTTTGACTGAAGGTTTAGAATATTGGGTCATTGTGGGGGAGGGGAAATTAGTAATGTTTGCCCAATGATGCTTTATTACATGTCTTGCACAACTGCTTTCTACCTACCCATCATTATTCTAACATTTTTTACTTCATTTGCATGGGTGCATTTAAGCTTGCAACCCTAAATCCATTTTTCTTTTAAAGCAATAAATCTATCTAATTCTAACCTTATTTCATCTGAGGGCTCAGATTAAACTATTGAGCTCCTCATTTATTCTTTAACTATCTACTGATTTGTCAAGTTTAAACTGTTTGACATATCTTTATTCTCTATCTAAAACATGAGATTCAAAACATGAAAAGTTAAGATTAAGCTTTTTAACTGATCATGGATTATGGCATTTTGGACAATATGCACATAATCATTATTCTTGCAGTAAAAGTAAGTAGTAGTGGCATTTTGAATTGCTCACTTTTAGGTCTTATTTTTATCTTTTTTTACTTTTTCTTTTGGGGTCTATTATTTTCCAAGTCCTTTGATCTTTCTTTTAGGAATTTTACCGTCTTTTCATTTATTATTATTATTTTCAAATATGGGAAAACAACTTGCAGAAAGCAAGGTATGTACATATTTACAAGACTATCAAAGTCAATTAAAAAATTATGAACCCTATTATTATAGGACCCTAACAAGAGGATGCTCTTTAGGCTCTTGAAACAGAATATCATAATCAGAAACAACTTTAACTAAATCTACTTTCTGTTTAGGATTACAGCCTTGAAAAGCATCGGATTTATCAAGGTCCTTTGCTTTTACAATCATAAGTAAAAATTGTTTACTTGAATTTATAATTGTTTTCATCTGTCCTAAATTTATGAGAGTGTAGTTATCTTTGAGTTTATGAGATCTTAATACATATTCGGTTCGATGCTTAGTGAGTTGAGACTTATTTTCCCTTCGATAGAAGACAACATCTCTGCCATACAAGTATGGAATCCCTAGTACAATTCCACATATATCCAATGGGACTATATTTAACTCAACCTCATCTACAAACTATGATCCAATTGAAAAACGAAGTTTGCATTGTTTCGTAACCTGTAGTTTAGTTTTATCACAGACCCAACCCAATGAGTATGGATTTTTATGAGGTTTAGTTTCAATACCCAATTTCTTTACAATTGATTCAGAAATCAAATTAACTTGAGAGCCACTATCAAACAAAGTATCAATTTTAGTATGCTTGGAAATGACTCTAATATGAAATAGATCATTTCTTTTCCTCTCATCATTTTCATTATCAACAGAATGCAAAGAAGTGATTATAGATGCTTGAGAATTTTTACCTTTTATACTTGTAGCCGTAATTTCTGTTTCATCTCCTGAATCTGATCCGAAGTCCTTTTACATAGTAGCATCATTATTTCTCTCTTTATTCCCAAACTTCTTAGGCTTCAATTCTGGATGCAGTTCCCAACAATGTGCCTCATCATGTCCTTCTTTCTTACAATGAGTGCATGTAGTATTTTCTTTCTTTATAGTGTTCACTTTCCTTTCCTTCCATTTTTGTTTCTTCTTTTCCTTATTCTTGATTTTAGTAGATTTAGGTGACTTTCTAACATCATGAGATACATTTTTACCCCTAGCTTCTAGATGAGTTGCTTGAACTAATACATCATCTAAGCTAGTCGGATTAAACATCAGTATGGTATGCCTGAAATAACTATGTAGGCCACCTATGTATTTCAATAATGTTTCTGGTGATTTAGTCACATAGATTTCCACGAGGCGGCCATGTGGCTCACCACATGGCGTGCCCATGTGCCCCATCCTTGGGATGCAAAACACCATAAAAAATCGAGTGGGCTGGGCCTTAAATTCCCATGCACCACCTTAAACTCTACGTACTCTGCGAGTTGGTTAATTGCTCCTTCTCTCAGCATGTTGCTCTATCTTCCCTCTCCGCCTCTAGCTTTCCAGCCCACCCTGACTGTCATCTCGTCGCTCCTTCTGCTTCAGCCTTCATCTACTCTGGTGCAAAGTCTTTGGGCTCCCACCTCTGCAGCGATGCCTCCGTTTTATCGAGCCTTATACACACCGGCCAAAATTTCGCGTCGCCATCAACAACCTAGCAGAAGAGTAGGGGGTAGGGGCCTCCCTTCGCGACCTCCCTTGCCCATGGCCTCCCCTCCGGACTTGAATTTCCCGGTCTCATGGGACCCTGCAGACTTGCATCCTCCCGCTCTTGTGCCTTGCGCCTGCTATGCTCTTTGACCCCATGGCCCCTCCTACTCCTCCCTCGGCTCCTCTCGCTGGACCCTCCTCCTCCCGCGAAAAGAGGCATGCCCGCAAATCGACAATATTAGAGGAGCCTCCCTTCCTTCCCCGTAAGCTCAAGGCACTCCCAGTGCAGCTCGCCTCCATCCCCTCTTCGGACGATAGTGAATTCACGCCAGCCGAGGAGTTGCAGTTGCCAGGTCTCAGTCTTTCGGGTTCTATGAAGGGCAAGGAAGTCCTCCACGTGATTGGTGCCATGAAAATTTCAACTTCTTTGCAGGATAATGCTCCTCAGGACACTCCGGCGGAGCGACTCAGACTTCCGCCCTCCCCTCTCGAGCAGCATGAAGACAATGAATCGCTGGATTACGGCTACATCTACTGTATCCTAGAGGAGGACCCTCCAACCAGCATCGAGCATGAAAGCTCTCCTTAGCATGTCCTCGTTGAGCTCCATAGTTTGTACGTTTTGGACGCCTCTCTTGTTTGTTCTTTCAGTTTCTTTTTGCACTATGTTAAAGGCTGGTTCCCCACCAAGGGCAGCCCAGTATATTTGGACTTTTTTGGCCAGTTTCCCCACCAGGGGTGGTCTATTTTTTACCAACATTTTTTTGTACAATCCCTCAGTTATGGATTTCTCCATTTTTGAGGATGTGCCTTGTAAAATTTGCTTGACGACTTAATAGAAATATTATTACTTAGAAAAAAAATAATGTTTTTGGTGAGTCCAATGATATGCCTAGTGTCAAAGCTCTTTTACGAAATTCCTGAGTATAAATTTGCACATTTTGACCCTTTAACTGACGCAATATTTTCCATTTCATCATAGCTTGTTGCATATAAGCCAAAGGATAAAATTAATTTTTAATAGCAGAAACAAATTCATTCCATGTCAAAATGATTTTACCATGTTTTTGAAGATATGCTTGTGTCTTACCTCCCCACCATACAAGTGCAGTTCCTCTAAGACAAAGGCTAGCAATCTGGATCTTCTTTCTTTTTGAAACAACTTTCTATACCCTGCTATAAACTTCAATTTTTCGTATCCAATTATCAAGCTTTTTAGCGTTAAGTTCACCATCATAAATTGGAAAATCAAATTTTACATCTAATTTGATCAAAGAGGATTTCTTACTCTTCTTCTTTTTAGAAGAACTAGATTTATGAGAAGAAAATGATGATGACGATGATGGTGATGATGGAGGAGATGGTAGAAATAATTAATAAGACTTTTCACCGTATTCTTTGTCTAGTTTAGGTGATGAAGTTCCTTCACCTTTTCCCTTTTTAAACTCTTTATACATCTCTTCTACCATCGCACGTATTGTCATGAAGTTGTCCAAGAACTGAGCTTCTGTTCCCAATACGTTTTCTTCTGTCATATTCTTTTGTGAAAATACCCTTCCAATCTCTGGATTTGCTTCAACAAGTTCTCCTTCACCTCACTTGGACTTTGACCTAGTAAGCATTCAATCTTCACATGACACTGTCAAACCTTTAAAAATTAAACCTTAAGCTCTCATACCACTTGATCTTTATTTATGAAAAAGGTATTATTGGCATCTATGTGAGCATATTATGTTACTTAGTGCAATAGATCGAAAATATTTCGAATAACATAAACAACATGAGAAAATGAAAATACATTCAAACACATTAACATAACAAGAATTTAATAACGGAGTTCACCAGACTTCTTGGCTACGTCTTGGGGTCCTTAGATTCTAGTGCTCACTGCTTTATTTTGTCTTCAAAATTATTTTACAAGTATGAGCTCAAAAACATAGACTCAAATGAGAAAATGGACCTCACCATTGCGACCGACTTGAAATTTCGGTCAAAATGAGCATAAACTTGCCTGTATTTCGCCACTGTGACCTCCAGACCCCCTGGAGAATCCAAAACCGCTTCTGCCCTGCACAAAACCACCTTCCTGCAATAAATACCACCTTCTCTACTGAAATACCACCAAGGTTCGTGCGTTGGTGGTTTCACTTTGACTTTTTCCATTTTTCCCTAGTTTTCCATAAACTTTGACTTGTAATATCTTCGTCATACGAACTTGGTTTTATGCGCCGTTCGCACCGTTCGAATCCTATCAACGAACACTTAAACTTGGTACTATTTTCATCTGCATTTGAAGACTTTGATCTAGAGGCAAAAATGAATCCATTTTGGATCAACTTGGGTTCTACGAAACAACTAAAAAGAAATACATTTTTCTTTTCTTTTCAATATCACGCTCACAAACTCAAAAGCTATAAAAAAGACTACAATGCTTAATGGTGCAACTAATGCAAAAACTACCAATGTAAATGAAAATTCTAAGACTACTCACAAAGGGAAGCAAATGAGTTTTTCATTAATACGGTCTAATCACTTTGACACAAAACAAAGACAATCCCAATAAAAAACTTCTTTGTACAAAAAATGCCAAAACAACTTGATACGAAAGAGACAAGCTTGCTACAAAGCTTCTCTCAAAACAAAGCAACCAGACCAAAATGAGAAACTATAAAATTTCTCCAAAAGAGATGAAAACCATGAAATGAAAACCAAAAGCAAAAGTAATGGAAAACAAAAATGTTTTTGAGCCTTTAACTTTTTAAGGAGAAAGCAAAAACTCTGAGAAAAGAAAAAAACTTCCAGATGCCTCAAATCAAGAAAATGAGCCAACAAGCAACTTTAAATTCCATAAGCCAACTATGTGACTTTCATGACGGGACTCAATAAGCACAATGAAGTATTTAACTCAATAAAAAGACTTGAAACACAAACATTAAAATTCCAGCAAACAAAAGCTTCAAGAAATCAAGAAAGACAACTTCAAGATTCACCAAAAAAGCTGACCTCAAGAAACAAGAAAACCAAGGAAGCCAACAAGACAAAAACCAAAAAGTGAAGCAATGAACAAGGAAAGCATGAGAAAACCAACATAGACTCATTGTTCTGAAACGTCAAAACAACCAAGAACTTCAGAAAGAAGTTCCGGTGAAACAACCACAACTGAAACATCACCGGAAAGGAAAAACCCTAGGTTGGCTAGGTTTTCAAGCAAGAAAGAGATAAACTGATACACAAAAAGGAGAAACACTATCCAAACATATAGGATGTTCTACAGAAATGACCAAAATTAGGTAGGAAAGACTTATAAGACCTCAAAAATGAAAATTTCAAATTTAACTGGCCATACATGGATCCACAATGTGCAACATGCGTGTATACGTGTCTGTGTCTGAAGCAACTTGCATATATGCGGGTTCCTTTGGAAAAAAAATAATGTATACTCGATTGTGTACAATAAAATTAGCGTATAAAAATGACAAAAAAGAAAAACAAAAAATCCAAGCCTGATCCAAAATATCAGGGCTTCTGCCTGGATGGATAAATAACCAACAAGACTGTAAAAGTGATTAGATCAGTTAGGGAACCCAAAATCTAGAGAAAACAACCCGAACTAGGAACTACATGGATGTAATCCCCAGTGGAGTCGCCAATTCTGTTGTGGGAAAATCTACCCTAAGGTTTGGGTTGAGGGACCTAACATAGCGGAAGGCATACAATCTGTTGGGGTTCCCATGTTTTGGCCAGATTAGCAAAACCAAAAAGATGAGACAACATCAGAACCACTTTTAGGCCCTAGGATCTAGCCCTCCTGGACTTGGAGAGGGATCTCTCCAATAAAACAAAGAGTGATATATCTTTAAAAGATCAAGATGAGATGTTAGGCTAGGTATGAAGCACAAAGGGGGTTTTAAAATGATTTGGTTGAAGGGTTTCTCGGTTGGTTAGGAGATCATAGGCTGAGAAAGTAATGGGAGGGAAGGAACAAAGCAGCAGGAAGTTTCAGCTAAGAGGATAGGCCGAGAAAGTGCCATCCATTGGGCTATGGATTCATGAAAGGAAATTACATGCAACAACTAGCCAAGGCTTTCAAAGGGCAAGTCATCTACACTAAAGGATCTTTTTAGATAGATGGTGGAATGGAACATTAAGGAGAGAAAGTGGAAGAAGGGGAGGCACCCAATTTCTGTCTATAGATCAGGTCAGAGGTCATTTAACTCCAGACCTACTTGGACATACTCAAAGGCAACTCTCAAAGGTGGACAAAGGGGAAACTTATATATCAGACCAGAGGTCATTTAACTCTAGGTCTGCTTTAGCAACTCCAAGGAAAAAACGGAGATAAGAGAGACAAAGAGATCTTAGAAGGGCCAGCTGGTTGCACAAGGATCCTAGTGGACAGGGCTAACACTAATCCCCAGTGTTCCCAAACCTTCCAGCTTAAACCCAACAAGAACATCTAAGAACTGAATCATCCAATTCATACATCATAGAGTAGGCAATATCATCCACTACACTGGTTAAATCAACTGAAAATAGTTCTCAGATAGCACATAAAGCAGAAAACATTGAAGGCAAGGAGAGCAGAAACATAGGGCACCTAACAAGGGTGAATCCTATGCCAATATTCTGATGCAAGCTAGTAGAAAATGAAACAATATGGAAATGTAATTAACAGTGTTATAAAACATCACCAATAGCAATAGACCAGGATCCTGTGAAATGTGCTTTGATTAATTGATGCAAAACCAGTCATGTACACTGTGGCTCAATGACTAATACAGTCCAGAATTTCTCCTCCCAGCCTATTACATACAACTACTCTGCTACTCCCTCCCAAGACTATTCTAACAGTCAAACGAATCCCTCTAACCACAACTGGACCACAACTCAACAACAACCTTTTTATTATGTTCTCAGGGATTTCTTATAGGAGAAGAGGAAGAAACAGAAGTAGGTGAATGATTAAATGAGTTTCATTAAGATAAAATGGTGGAAGTGTTCGCGCCCCTACTGCTTAATGGCTTTCTGCAACGCTGTATGTACTCTGAGACTGTTTCAGAGATCTCTGCCAGGTCGATTTTGACCTCTAATATGATCCTTGTAATCCTCTCGACTGTCTGGGGCTCTGCGCTGCCTTCTGGATCTGGTTAACTGGTGTAAAGTCTGCGGGCTTCTCCATATTTCCACTGCTGCTGCTTAGACGGACTTTAATGAAGCTCTGTCAGTGCAATTAATCGTCTCAGGGCTCGAGGGGGCATGGAGGTCTTCTTGTAGGAAGGTGTCCTGTCTGGAGAAGAGTACTTTGCTAATACAAAACACAGATAAGACTTTGAAAGTGTGCTTAAATCTTCAAACTGCGCCCTTTCCTTTGAGTTTTGGGGTTAAGCATTAATTATACCAACAACAGGCATAAACCCCTTTGAATTTCTTTTGCTGGTCCGCTGACTCATGCTGAAACGACCTCTCTGTGCTATCTGCGCCGTAAAATAAACCTGTTACAAACCGAGCAATGGTGGAGAAATGCTGTGGAGGTCGGAGGAGTGGTGGCAGAGCAGTGGAGAGCGGTGGACTAATGAAGAATGGTGGAGGAACTTAATAGTGTAAAAACCCAAAGATTAAACATTTGGGCGAATAACATAGGGAAACGGAGAAAAACAATGAAGTGGAGCCATGGATGTGGGACCCGGGGGGTCTGATCGCAAAATCGCAAAGGGAGAAAGTGCGACGGCGGAAATCAGCACCAAACAGAAAACCGCGCTTTGCGCTTTGCGACAGAGCGGAAAGTGCGATGAGGAAAACGCGATGGGCGGAAAGTGCGATGGAGGATATATTGCGATGGGTGGAAAATGCGATGGGCGATCGCATCGCAACTATTTGCGACACACTCAAATCGCAACGCAAATATTTGCGATGGATCATTTGGACACAAAAAATGAAACTGCGATCACGCGATTATGCGATAAGCGCCTTAAAGCGCAGTGCGCGGTCACAGTGCTCAGTTACATGGGGACGGGGCTGGCGGAAAGGGGCTAAGCCTTAGTATAAGGTCGGAAGTGGGTTTGGCCCATTCCAATGTGATTTAAAGGTTAGAAAAGGGAACGATAGAGGGATAAAGGGGAATGATGGCCAACAAAGGGTAAGGGAAGAAATTAAAGGGAATTCGAAAAGGTAAGAAGGGAAATAGAAGGGGGGACAAGGGGGATAAAAATAAGAGCTAAGAGGGGGGCGAAATAAGAGGAGAAAGGGGCCTTTAGGCATTTCTTCACAAACAAAGAGGCTTTATAATAGGAATCAGCAGAGGAGAATTTTATCAAAGGATAAAAGACACATGGAGGCTTCAAGGAGACTGTGTTTTCAGAGGAAATGCATTCCTTGAAGGCTCAAAAACAATTTAGCCCCCGATTTGCTTGTCAAAAATTTCATAGGGGGGCTAACAGTGGCTCCACATGGGGATGGCTTCTTCTTGAAGGAGTCAAGAATTCAGAAATTGTTCTCTTGGTGTAGGCCATATGCCTGCTGCTTGGCACATCCCTTTCTTTCTTTAGATCAACTGCCACAAACATGATATATCAGCAGAAACATTCTCCCAACCAAACTACCTACCCAAACTACAGTCCTAAAAATTTTCCCTTGGGTGCATTTGAGCTAGCAGACCCTTTACATTTTATTTCGCGAAACAAAAACAAACCTATTCTAAATCTACCCTTATTGCTCCACGAGGCCAGATTAGACTGTTGGCCTCATCTATTTCTCTACCTAATCCAAGACAGAAATTGAAAACAGTTAACTACATGCTCGTAGACTGAGCTTTATTGAGCTTTTCCTACCTACCCTATTCTAACTGAAATATTTACAATCTAGCTTACAAACATTGTCTTCCAATGTAACCAGTCCATCAAGTGATCCCATGGCTGGTCCTTTTTGCTCAGCTTTTTGAGTAGGCTGGATAGGCAGAGCAGCTCCCACTCTCTTTGTTCAATAACAACAGCCTTGAAAAATTTTCCTTCTGTTTGCAACATGCTGCTCAAGAAGAACTTTGATCCTTCTTCAAATGTATGCAGGAAATGTGCATAAGGATCATGAAAAGATACCTGGCTATGAGTATCTGGCAGGCAGGCTTCAACCAGGATCTCTTCTTCTTCCACTAGATCAAGAATGAGACTCTCTTGAGAAAGAGAATCTCCTTCATCCTCTTCATTTTCTGAACTGGAGGACTTATCATAGACTGCAGTTGTGTCCTCCTGGAGCTCTAACATATTTTGAACTGGTGTGCTGAGCTCTATGAAAAGATCTATGTATTCTTGAGCAGGGGCATATTCCTTTTCTTCCTCTTTTTCAGGAGAAGGCTCTTTGCTTTCAACCTCCTCAAGAATCTCTTCTTTGCTTTCCTCCTCATCTTCCGAAAAGAGAAACCACCGGCTTCCAGTCTCACTGATGATCTGTGGTAAAGCAGAATGGAGATTCATAGAATCTTCATCTGCTATTATACTATCATAGCTCTCCCCATCAGTGTCATAAATGGGCTGACTGGTTTCATTACTTCTCTGGAGTTGTTGGCTCTGATCTTCCACCCATGAATCTGAGGATGATGGTCCTGCAGGCTCGGCTTCCCTTTGAAAACACTCATCATCAAACTGATCATAAAAAGGGAAATCATAACTGTAATGTCACCCTTCAAACCCATCGGATTCTCAGCAGGTCTTTCTTCATTCTGAACCACCGAGGAGTCTTCTGAATCTGAATCATCAAACTCATATAAGGACTGAGCAGGAGCGTGTGTTCCATAGAAGATTTCTGGGGTGGACTGTTGGTTTAATATTCGCTCAATCTCTTCTTTTGTCAAAAGAGGGGTTTCCCTTTCATCATGGACAAAAGCACAACATTCCTCTTTCTCTTGTATTAGCTGATTTGGAGGTTGGATGTTTTCTTGAGCCTCTTCTTCCATATCAGATTCTGCCTCTTCTATGTAATCTTCTGCTTCCTCAAGGCAGCTTTCCTTATCAGCCTTCGCTAATAGGTCCTGATGTTCCTTGGTCAGCATAACACAAGGTATAGGTAGGCAATCAGGCAGTTCCTGATCACTAACCTCCTCATCTTCTATAGATTCTTGAACATCATACATATCTGGCTCACCTTCTCGGTTTTGAGTTTGTTCTTGCTCTGAAAGATGCATAGGCTGCTCGAAATAGTCATCATCTGTATTCATATTAGCCATGTGCATCTTTAGCATTTCACCAAACGTTTCTGTTAATTCAATTAATTGATCGCACAAAGCATCATACTTTGCGTCTCTGTCCATGTTTGGATTCATGCCTTTGCAAAGAAGGCTACTGCTTCTCCTCAACCAGTTCAGTGTCCTTCACCAGTGGAGTCATTTGGTCTTTGGATCATAGGGAATGTGGAGTCGCCAGGTGGATGTATACGAATGTTTGAAGTAGGATGCTGTCCACCATCAGCAATTGAAAGCCAATCTAACTAGAGATTGAAGGGTTTCTAAGGTCCTTGTGATATGGAATGAAAAATGCTTAGAATTCCCCAGCGGAGTCGCCATTATGTTGGGGTTCCCATGTTTTGGCCAGATTGGCATAACCAAAAGATGAGACAACATCAGAACCACTTTTAGGCCCTAGGATCTAGCCCTCCTGGACCTGGAGAGGGATCTATCCAATAAAACAAAGAGTGATATATCTTTAAAAGCTCAAGATGAGATGTTAGGCTAGGTATGAAGCACAGAGGGGGTTTTAAAATGATTTGGTTGAAGGGTTGCTGGGTTGGTTAGAAGATCATAGGCTGAGAAAGTAATGGGAGGGAAGGAACAAAGTAGCAGGAAGTTTCAGCTAAGAGGATAGGCCGAGAAAGTGCCATCCATTGGGATATGGAGTCATGAAAGGAAATTACATGCAACAACTAGCCAAGGCTTTCAAAGGGCAAGTCATCTACACTAAAGGATCTTTTTAGATAGATGGTGGAATGTAACATTAAGGAGAGAAAGTGGAAGAAGGGGAGGCACCCAATTTCTGTCTATAGATCAGGTCAGAGGTCATTTAACTCTAGACCTGCTTGGACATACTCAAAGGCAGCTCTCAAAGGTGGACAAAGGGGCAGCTTATAGATTAGACCAGAGGTCATTTAACTCTAGGTCTGCTTTAGAAACTCTAAGGAAAAAACGGAGATAAGAGAGACAAAGAGATCTTAGAAGGGCCAGCTGGTTGCGCAAGGATCCTAGTGGACAGGGCTAACACTAATCCCTAGTGTTCCCAAACCTTCCAGCTTAAACCCAACAAGAACATCTAAGAACTAAATCATCCAATTCATACATCAGAGAGTAGGCAATATCATCCACTACACTGGTTAAATCAACTGAAAACAGTTCTCAGATAGCACATAAAGCAGAAAACATTAAAGGCAAGGAGAGCAGAAACATAGGGCACCTAACAAGGGTGAATCCTATGCCAATATTCTGATGCAAGCCAGTAGAAAATGAAACAATATGGAAATGTAATTAACAGTGTTAGAAAACATCACCAATAGCAATAGACCAGGATCCTGTGAAATGTGCTTTGATTAATTGATGCAAAACTAGTCATGTACACTGTGGCTCAATGACTAATACAGTCCAGACTTTCTCCTCCCAGCCTATTACATACAACTACTCTGCTACTCCCTCCCAAGACTATTCTAACAGTCAAACGAATCCCTCTAACCACAACTGGACCACAACTCAACAACAACCTTTTTATTATGTTCTCGGGGATTTCTTATAGGAGAAGAGGAAGAAACAGAAGTAGGTGAATGATTAAATGAGTTTCATTAAGACAGAATGGCGGAAGTGTTCACGCCCCTACTGCTTAATGGCTTTCTGCAACGCTGTATGTACTCTGAGACTGTTTCGGAGATCTCTGCCAGGTCGATTTTGACCTCTGATATGATCCTTGTAATCCTCTCGGGTGTCTGGGGCTCTGCGCTGCCTTCTGGATCTGGTTAACTGGTGTAAAGTCTGCGGGCTTCTCCATATTTCCACTACTGCTGCTCAGACGGACTTTAATGAAGCTCTGTCAGTGCAATTAATCGTCTCAGGGCTCGAGGGGGCATGGAGGTCTTCTTGTAGGAAGGTGTCCTGTTTGGAGAAGAGTACTTTGCTGATACTAAACACAGATAAGACTTTGACAGTGTGCTTAAATCTTCAAACCGTGCCCTTTTCTTTGAGTTGTGGGGTTAAGCATTAATTATACCAACAACAGGCATAAACCCCTTTGAATTTCTTCTGCTGGTCCGCTGACTCATGCTGAAACGGCCTCTCTGTGCTATCTGCGCCATAAAATAAACCTGTTACAAACCGGGCAATGGTGGAGAAATGCTGTGGAGGTCAGAGAAGTGGTGGCGGAGCAGTGGAGAGCGGTGGACTAATGAAGAATGGTGGAGGAACTTAATAGTGTAAAAACCCAAAGATTAAACGTTTGGGCGAATAACACAGGGAAACGGAGAAAAACAATGAAGTGGAGCCATGGAAGTGGGACCCGGGGGGTCTGATCGCAAAATCGCAAAGGGAGAAGTGCGACGGCGGAAATCAACACCAAACAGAAAACCGCGCTTTACGCTCTGCGACGGAGCGGAAAGTGCGATGAGGAAAACGCGATGGGCGGAAAGTGCGATGGAGGATATATTGCGATGGGCGGAAAATGCGATGGGCGATCGCATCGCAACTATTTGCGACGCGCTCAAATCGTAACGCAAATATTTGCGATGGATCATTTGGACACTAGCAATGAAATTGCGATCACGCGATTATGCGATAAGCGCCTTAAAGCGTAGTGCGCGGTCATAGCGCTCAGTTACATGGGGACGGGGCTGGCGGAAAGGGGCTAAGCCTTAGTATAAGGTCGAAAGTGGGTTTGGCCCATTCCAATGTGATTTAAAGGTTAGAAAAGGGAACGATAGAGGGATAAAGGGGAATGATGGCCAACAAAGGGTAAGGGAAGAAATTAAAGGGAATTCGAAAAGGTAAGAAGGGAAATAGAAGGTGGGACAAGGGGGATAAAAATAAGAGCTAAGAGGGGGGCGAAATAAGAGGAGAAAGGGGCCTTTAGGCATTTCTTCACAAACAAAGAGTCTTTATAATAGGAATCAGCAGAGGGGAATTTTATCAAAGGATAAAAGACACATGGAGGCTTCAAGGAGACTGTGTTTTCAGAGGAAATGCATTCCTTGAAGGCTCGAAAACAATTTAGCCCCCGATTTTCTTGTCAAAAATTTCATAGGGGGGCTAACACAATCACCAGAAGCATTCAAATTATAAGTCTTAATGCTTAAACTAGAAAACTAGGGATAGGTGGCCTTACCCGTATGTTCTACGTTTGAGGTCGATCCCGCAGGGTGCAAACCCTCTGCTTCTCTCCGTGCTTCAAAACCTGAAACTCACTCAAGACAAAGCACATAGATTAGCTGTACGACATATATATCCTAAATGTCAGTATGTTAAATCATATAAACTCATAAAAGAATCATGAAATAACGATTACAATATCATTAACATGTATATGAAACATATAAGAACATGACATCAGGAACATGACAAAGCTTCTTTTATTGACGTATGTAAAAAGAAAGTGGATATATCACCAGAAATCAGCTACAGCTCCAAGCGAAACCGTCCTCCGGATTTGTCTAGCCCAAGCCTCAACAATCTTCTTCCATAAGAGGTGCACAAAGGATGTCACATAAAGGGGGTGATCATCACAAGGACACAAGGGTTTCCTGAACCTAGGAAGTGCAGGAGGCACATGGATAATCAGACTTGATCAGGGCTATAACAGGCTATAATATAAATAACATTCTCTCTCCCCCCTTATTCCTTCCTAATGAGGTGTATATACTTCCTCAAATCAATTTTTCGGTTGGGAAACAGTTTGGCCACGGGCTTGTGTAGGTGGTTCTCAGGTAAAACCTATAAACCCTACCCAATTAATAGGGAGTTTATATATAAATATTTTTTAATATTTCAAATTGCATACCCAGGTCATATATGAGCGAACCCACGTCTGCAAGCGTAAAAATTTGGGAAAATTCACGTATGGAATTCTAAATCATGTTTTTTAAGAAGTTGACCAAGTCTGAAAGGAAAAGTCTGCCCAAGGCCAATACATAAGTCATCAAGTATATAAAGGAGATAAATGATGCTATAACACCCCATCATAGATCTGCACATGAGGTCATATAGTAGGGATCTTCTCAAAGAAGAAAGAGCATAACACTGTCCCAAATGTATAATCATGGTTCACCTGTCGTCTGCATAGCGATAACTGTCATTTCACCCACGACAACATCATCTTGGCCCAACCATAGTAGGACCCTCTCAAGAATTTGGTCAAAGAATAATAAACAAATAATGATTTGTTTAATTATTCCTAGCCGATTTGGTCAAATTTAACAAGGAATAATAACTAAATAATGATTTAAGTAACTATCCCTAGAGAAAAATAAGAAAAATAATGATTTATCTAATTATTTCTCATAATTGGGTTAAATATGACATTATTTAAACAATGGTTTAATTAATTATTCCTAGAGGAAAATCAAATAAATAATGATTTATTTAGTTATTCCTCATGGGGTTTCTTGTTTTAACGAGAAATAATTTAATAAAACATGACTTATTAAATTATTTCTTATAGTGAAAGCAATTTTACTATGGTAAAATTGGTCTTACATAGTGTACTTCGATCCATCTAGTTAGAAATGGCTAGATGATCAATTTTTGGTGATAAAAAAGTGGTGAAATATATATTATTCATACTTACACCAAAAATAGGGTGATATTGGATGAAAAATGCACAAGGAAGCAATGGAAAGTGGCATAATGACATCAAAAGGCTATAGTGGGTGTAAGGTATGTGCCAATTTGGACACCTGCCAAGTTCCACTTCTTGGTCTTCTTCATCTTCGTAGTCAATGTAGAAGAATTTATTCTCACTACATTGATGGCCCTTTCTATACTTGCTATTGTAGTTAAACATAGTCCCTTTGCTCTTATTTCATCCATTTGTTGAGGAGTTAACCTCGTTAATTTAGGAGAGTGAGCATAAATTTCTCTATACTTATTAGTGACTGATTTTTTAGTGGCCATAATTTTACTTTAAACTTAACTTTCCAAACTAAAAGCACGCTCTAGAGATTTAGGTTCGAAGAGATGCACCTCATGTTGGACACTTTCCTTTAAAGTTCCCATAAATTGGTCCAACAATTTATCCTTTGAAATTTTCTTTACCCTAAGACTCAACTTTTAGAGTTGTTGAATGTGCTCTATAAATGGATCTTTTCATTTAATATTTGGAAATTAACTAAAGGATATATTTCTCTTAATATCCTCGTAATGTGATATCAATTCCTTTGTAAAAATTGACTAAGATATAACATAATATTTTTCCTTTTACAAATCTATCGATACCATGCATGCTGTTATTTTTGTAAAAACATGGATGAAATATTTACATTTTGTAAGGCTTCCACTTGGTATCGATAAAAGTATTTATCCGTTTGGAATATCCATGTTATATGACTTTTACCATTAAGCTTCTTCATATCAATCTTCAGAATGTAGTAGTTCCTTGAAGTCCTAATGACGTGGATATTGGACTTAAAATTCATGTTTACGGTTTTTTGATTCAATTTTTTTGATCTCCAGTTGTGATAAAATACTCCTCATATGTGATTGAGTGTCAACACCATCCTTATTCTTATGTTCATTATTTCCCTGGTGTTTCCATTATTGTCATTGATGGAAAAGAAGCAGCAAAGGAGCCGAGGAACCCTTAGTTAAACTGAGAAGGGGTGGGGGGTGGGGGTGAATCAGTTTAGTAAATTCATGGACATTTTAAACCTTTTCTTTAAACTTATTTACACCTCCATTTCATAAGAAACTTAATATATAATGAATCAACAAACTTAATATGTGAGCATCAAGTGTTAAGCAGATTAAATACAATACATCAACACATAATCATCATGCACATAGACAACAAATATAAGTGGACACATGTAAGGGAGAAAATCACATCTTATTATTGTTGTGATGCAAAGGCAAGCTCCAACTCCCTCTCACAACTGATTTTCTGTAGGCTCCAACTTACAGGAGGCTACTACCTCAATTTCTGCAAGCTACAACTTGCATGTAATCTCCAACTCCTATCTATTTTCTGTAGGCTACAACCCATAGGAGGCTCCTACCTCAACTAGCTACAACTAGATATCTATCAAGATAACTTGATATCGAAGCTCCAACTCCCTTACACTAGAATAAAATCATATGCTGATTTACCTGGATATCAACTCTGTTTTACTCCTTCTCTTTTGCCTTTTCAGCCTTCATATCTACTTCATATCAGCTCTGGATGTGCACTACATCTCTATCTGCTCACTCTCATTATTCCACTCTCTAACCTTCCCATGCATATTACAATAACATTATTTATAGAGGTAAATTCATGGTTGTTTGCATTCTATATGGGAATATGAAGTGAACATGCATGACTCTTTGCCTTTCACCCACTCATTTCCTGACTTAGCATAATCTGAATGTTACAACAATATATACATTTATTTCAGTATCAAATGGAGTTTTTCTTTTCCTTAGAGACTTGCCTTTGCATTGCAAACAATATAAAATAATCAAAGAATTTACATTTACAGTTAAAACAATATTTCAATTCAACCCTTTTAGCTTCTTTCTTTCCTGTTCATTTTTTCTTCTCTGCTTGTTGTCCCTTTGTCTTCCCTGACTGCTATTATATTTCCAACTGTGCAGCCTAACTGTCTTTGCTCGAATTGACCCATGCCTTTATGCTTTACACAACCTCTGCCTATTGCATATCTTACCCATAGCATTCTATGCTCTTCTCTCTGTGTTGGGTCACTTATACACCTGAGTACTTCCTTTGCGTTCAACCTTTTTTTTTAATAGGCACACTACCTTTTTCACTACAGTCGGGTCACCAACCTGGGTCTTTTTCATGCGTTCAGGCCTTTTCTGTGTAACCCGAGTCGACCTCCACTTCCAATGTTTTCTTTATAAAATAGCGTAAACACATTAATCCTGGACTTTAAATAAATTCATATTTACCTCTAATGTATCGCTTCCACCTTTCCATTGCATTTCGGCATTCAATTGGTTTTACGTTATATTCTCCTTTTCCTCCTCCGATGCAATTTAACACAACAAATGCTTTACATATGGATTTCAAATCCTTTGGAGTTCACCTTTGAAACTACATCACATCTGGGCCTCTTTATCACACTTTTCAAGTTTTAGCTCATAGAAATAACAAGTTTCTCTTATCATATGCGCTATGCGATGTGCGGTATGTGATATACTTCACATCGAAACTTAAAACATATAGCTTGCGATGACTTAGAAATAAGCATAAAAATTGCCAATTGCGATGCGCTATATGGGGGCCAGGTCCACGTTATCTCCACGTCATCTTTCCATGTCAGTGCCACGTCATCATAAATTAATTGCGATTTGTGGGGTCGGGGCCACATCATCTTCCACGTCAGCTTGCCACGTCATTACCACTTCATCACCAAGTCACTACCACGTCATTGCCCTCATTTCACATTTCACAATTTCTGTGTCTTATCGCATCGCAACTTCGCAAGTTTACCTTTCTGCCGTTAACTGTTATACCATATCGCATGCGCTATGAAATATGTGCAAGGACCTCCGCCCGACACGTGGCTCCTCATCGCATTGTAACTTAAACAATTTAACTTGTGATTGCTTAACACGTAAATATAAAATTCACCGATTGTGATTTGTGATATCTCCGAACACTGTTATGTACATACATTTGCATGCCTTGACCCTAACCTATGCAATTTTTTGAACATAAATAAGCACGAATCTTTGATATTTTATGAACTTAAAATAACACGACTCAACTTGCTCATGCATGACTCTGCCCATGTTCACAACTTGACCCAATGCGTTCACGACTTCACCCAATATGTTCACGACTTGACCCAACTTGCTGTCTTTGCTGCTGCTTCTCTACTCCTTTGCCATCAATGATAATTCTGGTGTTACTCGTTTATGTTCCTTTGCCATCAATGACAATATTTCCAACAGTCTCCCCCTTTTGCATTGATGGCAACACATCCACAAATACTCCAATAGTTCCTCCAAGACTTCCTCCCAATACTCCAATATGCTTATTGCACTTGTATTTTCACATTTGATAGAAATAGGTTCAGTGATGCTTACCTTCATGTCTTGAAGCATTTGTTTCATCCACATCACTTGTGTGCAACAAGCTACTGCTGCTATGTATTCCGCTTCAGCTGTAGATAGAGAGACAAAAGTTTGTTTCTTGCTTAACCATGCCACCAGACTTTCTCCCAAATAAAATGCACCTCCACTTATGCGTTTCCTATCATCCACACAAGTGGCCCAATCTGCATCTGTATATGATGTCAATGTGAAGTCTTTGCCTTTCGGATACCATAGGCCATAATGTGTAGTTCCTTGCAGGTATCTAAATATCCTCTTGATTTCTAGCAAGTGATTTTGTTTTGGTGCTGCTTGATATCTTTCCACAAGTCCTACTACCAACATAATGTATGGTCTAGAGGTTTTTAGGTATAGAAGAATTCCTATCATAGATCTGTAAAGTCTTTGATCTACATCTACAGATCCATCATCAGCACATAAATTACATCCAATGATCATGGGAGTTGACATAGGTTTGTAGTCTTCCATTTGGAATCCTTTTAACATGTCTCTTAAGTAATTTTCTTGTGAAATGAATATGCCTTTGTTCTTCTGTAGGATTTGAAGTCTTAGGTGGAAGGTAAGCTCTCCAATCATAGACATCTCAAATTCTGACTTCATCTCTTCTGCAAATCCTTTTACTAATTCATCCTTGTTGCTGCCAAACATGATGTCATCTACATATACTACTACAACTAAAATTTTATTTTTATCAGCCATTATATACAGATTGCTATCTACTCCTCCCTTCTTGAATCCTTGTTTTTTAAAGTACTTGTCCAGCCTGGAATACCATGCACGTGGTGCTTGTTTGAGACCATATAGAGCTTTCTTTAATCTGAAAACATAGTTGTGTTTATCTGCTAAGGAAAATCCTTCAGGTTTTTCCATGTAGACTTCTTCCTCTAGATCTCTATTTAAGAAGGAAAACTTCACATCCATTTGATATACCTTGAAATCATGATAGCATGCAAAAGCTAGAAACATTCTAATTGCTTCCATTCTTGCTACAGGGACAAAAGTTTCATCATAGTCAAGTCCTTTGATTTGAGAGTATCCCTTACATACAAGTCTGGCTTTATTTATGATTACCTGACCTTGTTCATTCATCTTATTCTTGAATAAAAACTTTGTGCCAATGACATTTTTCCCTACAGGTCTTGGTATTAAATCCCAAGTTTTTTTCTTCTCAATCTGGTCTAATTCTTTGTTCATAACATTTATCCAATTTTTATCTTTGCTAGCTTCATCGAAATTCTTCGGTTCTATCTATGACAACATGGCTAGATACACTTCCTTGGTCTGTTCAACTAGCTATCTTCTCGTTTTTACTGCTGCACTCTTGTCTCCATTGATTTTATCTTCTAGATGGTTCTTATAAGTGTGTCTCAAGGGTCCTTTTGAGTTTATTTCTGTATCTTCTGTTGCCTTACGTTGTTCTTTATTTTCTTGATTCTCATCTTCATGATCATTTGAAGGATTGACGTAGTTTGTGCTTCTGGTTATGTCTGGTATATCTTTGTCGAATCTCAAATCAATGCTTTCAACAATTTTATGTAGTCTTTTATTGTAGCACCTGTATCCCTTACTCTTAGATACATATCCCAAAAATATTCCTTCATCAGCTCTTGCATCATACTTCCCCAATTTTTCATCATTATTCTTTATGAAACATTTGCTGCCAAAGACTCTAAAGTCCTTGATTGATTCTGGTTTCCCATGCCACAATTCATATGGAGCCTTGTCACAATTTGGTCTGAGATGAGATTTGTTGAGAATATGAACATCTGTGTGTACTACTTTTGCCCAGTCGGTTTGGGGAATGTTTCTTTCTCGCATCATGGCTCTGGAAATCTGTTGTAACGACCTGTTTTTCCTCTATGCCACTCCATTTTGTTGAGGTGTACCTACAACTGTAAACTATTGCTTTATCCCACATTCATTGCACAAGTCTGCAAAATCATCCTATGTGAATTCACATCCTATGTCTGATCTGATGCATTTTAGTTTACATCTAGTTTGATTTTCTGCCAGTGCCTTGAATATCTTAAATTTCTCAAACGATTTGGATTTATATCTGAGAAATGCCACCCACGTTAATCTAAAAAAATCATTAATTATCAGCATGAAATACGATTCTCCACCTGGTGCATTTTTTCTTGAAGGTCCGCACATGTCCATGTGTACAAGCTGAAGAGGCTTACTTGTAGATAGTTGGTCTTTAGGTTTGAATGATGTGCGAGTTTGTTTGCCCAGTTGGCAGGACTTATATATGGTATTTGGTGGCTTCTTTATTGCAGGAAAATATGTGACAACTTTCTTTTTGCTTAGTTTGATGATGTGGTCAAAATTTATATGTCCCAATATTCTATGCCATAACCAAGATTCGTCAAGTTTGTTGATGTGGCATGCTTCATTCTCTTCTTCTACTATATAAACATTACTCTATGTTCGAACACCTTTGATCAAGGTCTTTCTTGTGATGATTGACCTTATTTCACAATCTTGGGCTTTGAAAAGGACCTCACATCCTTTATAAAAATTTGACTAACACTTAGTAGATTGGATTTCATATCATCCACAAACAGTACATCCTGAGCCTCTCCTCTTCCATTATTCAGGCTAATTGTGCCTTTTCCCTTGATTTTCCTTGCTCTATTATTACCGAATGTTACATTCCCAGATTTATTTTCATCAAAAGTTATAAACTTGCTTTGGTATCCAGTCATATGTTTTGAGTACCCTTTGTCCACATACCATTGATTGTTCTGATCTTGAGCAATTAGAACCGGACCACACATATTTAGCTTCCTTTTCCATTGCATGCAACTGTTTTTTTGGTGAATTTCCTGAGGATATGGATCACAGTCTTTGAGAGGACATTTGTGAGACTTGCGCCCAATTTTATGGCAGCAAAAAAATTTGATTGTATTTATGAATGGATTATGTACACGAGTGAATCCACCATTGTTCTTAATTCCCCTTGAGTTTCCATAATCCAGTCTCCGTATATACGCTCTGCACTCCATGGCTTTATGACCGAACCTTTTACAACAAAAACAATACCCATGGAAATAGTATCTGTCTATGGTAGAGAAAGTTGTTTGGGGATATAGCCATCTGGTCATATGAAAATTCTATCTTTGGAAGCCATTTGATCTGAGCTGGAATATTGCTTGGTTGTTTACTCCTCTTGTTTCCAGGGCTTTCCTTGTGGTGGGTTTTTGCTATAGTTCATGAGGATTTGAAGGGTTTCCCACATTTTTGTTCTCATATTGATGGGAGTTAACATTTTCTTTTAGGACAACTTTCACAAATGTAATATCTTTCTTACCCTTTGCCTTCGAATTGTTGGATTCTCCTTCATATCCTATCCCAATATTTACAAGAGGAGATCTTTGTGCATTTAATATTTGGTCCAATTGTTCAACACCTTTTAACTACTGAATGTTCATTGTTAAATCAGTTTGAGCCTTTTCTAATTTCTTCCTCAAACTCACCACCTCTTCTTTCAATCTTCCACATTCCTAAATTTTCTCTCTTATTTCGTGCAATAGAATGTCTTCTACTTTCCTTGCTTCTTCTAGTTCAATTTTCAACTTGATAAAATCTTCAGAGGTTGGTTCTTCGTTTACATGTTTCAGAAGGATTTCCTTATATTTTCTAATATTGATCTTGAGTCTATCTATTTCCTTTAGGGCACTCAACAACTCCCCCTCAAGATCTACCTCACCTTCTTCTTCAAATTCCAGGATATCTTTCTCAAGCTATTCCTTCGCCATCAAAATGAATTTTGATGTTCCTTCTTCATTGGGGGATTCATCTGAGCTCTCAGATGCACTGCTGTCTTTTTGATCATATAATGTTCATCTATTAAATTTGTTCCCTTTCTACCTATTGCTGAAATTTATTTTCTCTTTCCTCTTTGACTAATTCTCTATTTTCTTATGAGGAAATTTTGAAGCATAGTTCCCCACTCTTCCACAATTAAAGCAATTAAATGGAATTTTACCTTTGTACTTACCTGTGCCTCTATCCAATCTTCTGACAAATTTGGCTTCTTCTTCATCAAAGCATGAACATGTACCTTTCTTTTATTCTATGCACTTGTCTGCCTTAAAGGCATCCTCCCTCGTGTTTGATTTCCGTTTAGGAAGTCTCATCTCATATGCTGTTAGGTTCCCAAGTAATTGGTTTCTGGTTAAGGTTTCCCAGTTTGTTGTTTCTTCTATGGCAGAAACCTTAGGATTAAACCTGGATGATAGAGATCTAAATATTTTCCAGACTACAACACTTTCTTTAATTTTTTATCCTAGTCCTATCATGATATTCACAACTTCTGCAACTCTTAAGAAGAATGCAACTATATCTTCATCTTCATTAATTTTTAATTTTTCAAACTGAGTTCTATATGCTTGCAGTTTGGCCATCTTCATCTTTATATCTCCCTCATGGATATTTTCTAATGTATCCCAAATTTCTTTGGCAGTATTACTGTGCATTACTTTGATAAATTCTGATTCACTCAAACCGCTCAAGACTGCATTCATTGATTTTGCATTAGCTATGCAATTTTGTTTGGCTTCTTTCTCAGTGTCAATTTCCTTTGGTGCATAATTTTATTCGACAGCAACCTAGACTTCTATTCCTAGAGACATTAAATATGTCCTCATTCTTATTTTCCAGAAAGCATAGTTTGTGCTAGTAAACAACAAGGATTTATTTGTTGAGCATCCTTATAGGCTAGCCATTTTTGGAATGTAATACCTCCTTTCAGTTGTTAAATTGTTACTAAAGGAACCAAATCTCATACCAATTGATGAACCCTTAGTTAAACTGAGAGGGGGGGGGGGGGTGAATAGGCTTAGTACATTCATGGACATTTTAAACCTTTTCTTTAAACTTATTTACACCTCAATTTCATAAGAAACTTAATATATAATGAATCAACAAACTTAATATGTGAGCATCAAGTGTTAAGTAGATTAAATACAATACATCAACACATAATCATCATGCACATAGACAACAGATATAAGTGGAAACCCGTAAGGGAGAAAATGACATCTTATTATTGTTGTGATGCAAAGGCAAGCTCCAACTCCCTCTCACAACTGATTTTCTGTAGGCTCAAACCTATAGGAGGCTACCACCTCAATTTCTACAAGCTATAACTTGCACAGAAGCTCCAATTCCCATCTATTTTCTACAGGCTACAACCCACAGTAGGCTCCTACCTCAACCAACTACAATTGGACATCTATCAAGATACAACTTGATATGGAAGCTCCAACTCCCTTACACTACAATAAAATCATATGCTGATTTACCTGGATATCAGCTCTGTTTTACTCCTTCTTCACTGCTGCCTTTTCAACCTTCATATCTGCTTCATATCAACTCTGGATGTGCACAACATCTCTATCTACTCACTCTCATTCTTCCACTCTCTAACCTCCCTCTGCATATTACAGTAACAATATTTATAGAGATAACTTCATGGTTGTTTGCATTCTCTATGGGAATATGAAGTGAACATGCATGACTCTTTGCCTTTCACCCACTCATTTCCTGACTTAGCATAATCCGAATGTTACCACAATATATACGTTTATTTTAGTATCAAATCGAGTTTTTATTTGCCTTAGAGACTTGCCTTTGCATCACAAACAATATAAAATAATCAAATAATTTACATTTATAGTTACAAGAATATTTCAATTCAGCCCTTTCAGCTTCTTTCTTTTCTGTTCATTTTGTCTTCTCTGCCTGTTGTTATATTTCCAACTGTGCAACCTAACCGTCTTTGCCTAACTTGACCCATGCCTTTATTTTTTACACAACCTCTGCCTATTGCATATCTTACCTGCAGCGTTCTATGCTCTTCTCTCTGTGTTGGGTCACTTATACACCCGAGTACTTCCTTTGTGTTCAAACTTTTGTTTTAATATGCACACTACCTTTTTCACTACAGTCAGGTCACTTTCCCGAGTCTTTTTCATGCATTCAGGCCTTTTCTGTGTAACTCGAGTCGACCTCCGCTTCCAACGTTTTCTTCATAAAAACAACAAACACATTAATCCTAGACTTTAAATAAATTCATATTAACCTCTGAATAATGTATCACGTCCACCTTTCCATCGCATTTCAACATTCCATTGGTTTTACGTTATATTCTCCTTTTCCTCCTCCAATGCAATTTAACATAGGAAATGCTTTACATCTGGATTTGAAATCCTTTGGAGTTCACCTTTGAAACTACATCGCATCCGGGCCTCTTTATCGCGCTTCGCAAGTTTTAGTTCATAGCAATAATAAGTTTCTCTTATCATATGCGATATACGATGTGCGGTATGTGATATACTTCGCATCGCAACTTAAAACATATAGCTTGCGATGAGTTAGAAATAAACATAAAAATTGCCAATTGTGATGTGCGATATGGGGGCCAGGTCCACGTCATCTTGCCATGTCACTGGCACGTCACCTTGTCATGTCATCATAAATTAACTGCAATCTATGGGGTCGGGGCCACGTCATCTGCCACGTCATCTTGCCACGTCACTGCCACTTCATCGCCACGTCACTGCCACGTCATCGCCGACACTTCACAATTTCTGTGTCTTATCACATTGCAACTTTGCAAGTTAACCTTTCAGCCGTTAAATATTATACCATATCTCATGCGCTATGCGATATGCGCAAGGACCTCCGCCTGACATGTGGCTCCTCATCGCATCGTAACTTAAACAATTTAACTTGCGATTTCTTAACACGTAAATATAACATTCACCGATTGTGATTTGCGATATCTCCGAACACTGTTTTGTATGTACATTTGCACGACTTGACCCTGACCTGTGCACTGTTCTGAACACAAATAAGCATGACTCTTTGAGCTTTTCTGAACTTAAAATAACACGACTCGACTTGCTCGTGCATGACTCTGCCCACAATCACAACTTGACCCAATGCATTCACGACTTCACCCAATATGTTCACGACTTGACCCAACTTGCTGCCTTTGCTGTTGCTTCTCTGCTCCTTTGCCATCAATGACAATTTTGGTGTTACTCCTTTCTGTTCCTTTGCCATCAATGACAATATTTCCAACAGGAGCAATAAGACAGGTCCTTGATGTCATTGATTTATGCATAGTTGATGAGGTGTTGTGATGCTTGTGAGTAACAAGGTAGAACAATGAATAATGTAGATATTATTATGTAACAAAGATAGGTTGAAGAGGTGCAAGACAAGGCAATGTGATAGATTGAGTTATGCTTATATTGATGCTATGTTGTGAAGGAGTTAGATTGAGTTATGCTTGTATTGATGCTATGTTGTGAAGGAGTTAGATTGAGTTATGCTTGTATTGATGCTATGTTGTGAAGGAGTTATGTTGCTTGTTATTGGAGTGCTTGCATATATTATTATGTTGTTATGTTGCTATATGTGTCATAATTATTATGTTTGATGGAAAGGTATGTTGCAAGCTATGTTAATTAAATATGAAGGACTTAAGCTTGTGATCTTGAGGTATGCTTGTGATGCTTAACAAAAGTATGACCTAGTTGAATGGATAAGTTGATGAGATGGTGAAAAATGTTAGCTTGCTTATGTTGCTATATGCATATGATGGTTGAGCTGAGATGTTGTGATGCAAGGCAAAGGCAAACACAAAGGAATGATGCAAGGCATGTTGATGTTGACAATAATATGCTATCTCATGATAAGATGTTAGATGTTGTAAATATTAAAGTTGGCTTGTGTTAATGTATATTTCATATTTATTTTATGTGTTTTAATATTAAAAGATTGAACTTTTTTGGAAATGAAGAGACAACCTTTGGAATGCAAAGAGATAAGACTTATCATTTCAGATTCATGTGTGGAATATTAACAACCATCGAAGTTTGATTATAAAATGTGTGACGTTGGAAGGCTATTTTTTTTTTTGAGAGTTTGAGAGAGCATGTGAGCTTATTGAGTTTTTGTTTGTTAGTTATCTAGCACATATGAGAAGATGTGAAGTAGATTTGAAGAGAATAGGAAAACATAGAGATGGAGGTATGTTGATCCAGGTGGATATTGATGGAAACCCACCTATTCCACCTAGACCTCCAATCGGTTTCATCAGTTTCCTTTTTTATAACAACATTTACTATTTTTAGCAGTTTTTCGGGTCCTGAACTTTTGGAGCAGTTTTGACCCCCAAAACGGAATTTTTTGAGGTTTGCAACAAGCCAATTGCAGTAGGAAAGGGCTTGCGACAAAACCTGTAGTACTCAGTGAGATATTTTCGATGATATATCGTACGCGCCAAACAAAGATAATATGACCAAGTTATGACCCCGGGAAGCTGGCTGCCCAACTAAATCCAACGAGGCCCATAAAATCTTTGCGTTTCATATCATGGGGTTAGTGTTTTGATTGTTTAGGGTTTTCCTATATTGTTCAATAATAAAAAATTCCTTGAGCCTCATTGTAACACAATTAAGAGGCCTGTAGTCACCACATCTCTTCTCAGAGATAAGCCACCAACGCCCTAGCTAGTTTATTTCCATCATGTCTGTAAGCATATTTCAGCTATTGATATTAATGAATTGAAGTTTTATTTCTGTTGCATCTCTGCGTTTATGTGTATTTCTGTATTTTATTACGTTCCTACATAAGTCCAGATTAGTGGTATCAGAGTGGTCTTCTCTTTCTCGATCCTCCTTTGCATGTCCCCAATGAGGTCGCGGTATAAGGAGTTAGGTTTCGATCTGGTTGAACCTTTGCAAGATCAGCCTCGCAAACTCCGATGACGGCCCATGGGGAAACAAAAGAAAGACGAGGGAGCATGATATTGTTGGACTATATAAATCACTTATTAAATGACTGAACATGACACATTTAATTATCAATCCAGGGACATCTGTTTATTCCAAATAAGTTGCACTATCTGTGCTGATACAAAAACCAGAAGTAATTTCAAAGAAAAGAAATCGTTGCTGAAGTAAATGCTAGAACTAGATCACTCATGCAGAAATAAAAGAATCTACAAGATTGAAATCACACTTCAATTGATCTGTCTAGCTCGCCACACAATAAGTACCCAGCTGGTATCTCTATTATCACATGTGTAACAACATATAAAGTATTGAAATCGAAGCAGATATATTTTCAGCTGAACAAAAGCAAAAACACTCTAATGATACATAAACTGAAATACAATTACATACACACAACTAATTTAATCACTGCAATCCTTGCTAAGAAGGAGGGCCCTTCCTCCCTAGCAGGCCGCAGGTAGAGAAGGAACTTTAACTAAAAATAAATAGAATCATGCATGTAACAACAATAACAGGATAATCTATATTAATCTAAACGCAATTATAGAGCCAAAACAATGAGTTTCTTTGCTAACCTCTCGACCTCTAGGGCCGAGAGCTATATAGTGGTTACATCGGAAAATCCAGGGATAGATCAATCATGAGAATCTTACGATTCTCATGCTGATTGAAATAGAAATCATACAGTTATAACTACTTCCTAATAAATTTCTGATTAGAAAATAAAAGATTACAATCGGAACTGCCCTTAGGCTGTTATCCCAAAAATACAATGCTAACAACTCCTACAACTATCATAATGGAAACATAGCTGTAGTGCAACTGCCAAAGGATAGATCAACAACAATATAGAAAAGAGCAGTCAGTGGTACAATTGTATCAATAGTTCGCCAATGATTTTGTAACAACAGAGTGTAACATCAGTTTTCTTGCAGGTCTGTAACAACAAGGTGTAACAAAATCGCTTTGCTGTAACAACACTATCCGAACTGATCCTATGAACTCCGTGTCTGGGATCTTTGGCGCTATAAATGACATCTGAAAGGACAACACAAAGACCATCGAAATTTTCCAAACATTCACCATCAATTATTCATAAAAATGTATAATAGATCATAATAATTGGTGAATTGGCAAAGTAACGAAAGCAACGTGAAACAACACAAGTTGGGGTAAAAAGGTAGGAAAAAGGGGTAAAGATACTCCCATTGGTTATGGTTATGAGGAAAAATAAGGAAGATAAGTGTAGGAAGAATGTACAAAACCAACACCCAACATCTCCCCTCTACTGGTAATGAAGTTACCCAGACAATTACCTCTTCAGTCACCTCCACTTGCATGCCTCTTACTCGGGTTTGATTATTGTTCAAGTTTTGAGAAAATTCAATTGTCACTGCCTCGTCTAAGCCTTCAAGCTTTTGGAAAAACTCAACCCATCTAGCATCTCTAAATATATGGTAAGCTTCTGGGAAATTCTGCAGAGCATCCATGGAATATAGCTCATGCCTGACCACTTCTCCACCCATCTCTGCTGTTTGTTTCTAAATTTTCTTCTTAATGTTCGACAACATTGTAATATCATTGAGTTTCTGAGTTCACTTTTTTGCTGTTCAGTCCTACTGTAACATCATTGTGTCTCTGAACTAGCTGCTTCTTGGTACCTCTGCCTATCCCAATCGACGAGTTTACAATGAGAATGCAAGGTTTTAGTCAATGAGGTTGATGAAAGGTGATAACTTTCACGGATTTACCAAATCATACCATACACTAATATTCATAAATGGCTTATTATGGAATGTAATGGGATTTCGTGCACATGCTCTTTTCCAACCGGATTCAATCATCATTAGCAATTCCGTTATTGATTAGGTGCATGCGAATTTAATAGATAATTATGATTACAACCTTTTTGCAATGATTTCAAGTCATATCCCCTCCCCCACTTTAATGGTGACGGCCGCCCACGACTGTCACAAGAGTGTCATTACTTTTCCAATTAATCACCGAATCATCAATGACAATCATTTACCTTTTTGATGACATACTTGAGGTGACGTGGAGGAAGAATTGAATTGATGACGCCCTGCTTGCAGCGCTCGTGTTGTTGTGTTTAGCCAGCGTAGTTATTGGTGTTTATGGAATGAATTACAAAGAACAATATTCATGGCTGTCGGTTGTTACATGTGTAACAACCAAGACAAATTTTAAATTATTCTAAAAAAACATAATAATCAGAAGAAATTGGTACACAAAAGGAAATTACATAAATACCATCATCCTATGACATAGATTAGGAAGGGAAGATGATATTACAGGGAGAAAAACATGGGTGTAACAGCCGCCACAAGAGTGGTTTTCAACTGTTACTGGATGTCTGACTGCACCCCGGAAAGGGGTTTTCGCAGTTAGATTTATTTTTGTTTTTATTTTATTTTGTTATTTTATTTATTTATTTGTTTTTTTTTTAAACAGATGTAACAACTGCCACAAATTTGGTTTTCAACTACTGCACTTATTGGAATTTCAACTTTTAAGGCTGAAGAGGAGAATGTTCCCCTGCTGCCATAACATGAAGATCAGAGTCCGCTACAATGTTGACAAATGATTCCTTTGAAGCAGGTTGATGATATAGCCTTAGACGGTTCCCATTAACCAGTAATGACATCTTAGCACTGTCATTGGTGACCAATTGTACAGGCCCATTGTCAAAGACCGTATCCACTTCGTAAGGACCTAGCCATCTGGTGCAGAGCTTGTCTTTGAAATATTTGAACCTTGAATCATACAAAAGAGCCAAATCTCCTTTTTGGAAATTTTTCTTCTTAATAAACCCATCATGCCATCCGAATCTTTGTTGCTGGATGATTTCTGTCTATTGAATAGCAGCAAATAGTTTCTCTTCCAACTCATTGAGCTGGTTCAATCTTTGATTCTGTGTTGTACTCAAATCCAGATTGACTTGCAATGCTGTTCTTAATGTCTTTATTTCAAATTCTACGATGAATAAGGGATTATTACCATACACCAGTTCATATGGTGAGAAGCCTGTAGTATTCCTCCATGTTGTCCTGTAAGCCCACAATACCTCTGGAATTTTCTCAGCCCAGTTTCTTCAATGGCTAGCTACTGTCTTTGTCAAGATTCCCTCAATGACTTTATTGGTGCTTTCTACTTGACCATTTGCTTGTGGATGATAGGGTGTGATGATTCTATGATGGATTCCATACTTTTCAACCAACTTCTTGATCAAATGAGATGTGAACTGAGGACCCCCATTTGTCATCATCTCTCTGGGTATCCTGAAGCGAACAAAAATATCTTGAAACAGGAAGTCTGAAACATCCTACTCTGTTGCTCTATTTAATTGCCTTGCTTTGACCCATTTTGTGACATAATCGGTGCAGACCAATATGTACGCTTTTTGCTATGATGAAGAATTAATTAGCCCCACAAATTCTAGGGCCCATTTATCGAATGGTTCTATTACTATCCGAGGTTGTAACGACATCTCATCTAATTTTAGAGGCTGGCCCATCCTTTGGAAACTATCACATCCTTTCACAAACTTCTTGGAATCCTGGAATATAGTTGGATAGTAGTATCCCGTTGATAGTACTTTATGTCCCATCCTCTTGTCAGCAAAGTGTCCTCCACAAGGTTCCTCATGACAAGCCTTTAGGATCTCAAATACCTCATCTTCTCTAACACATCACCTAATCTGGAAATATGGCCCGGTGTGACAGATATTACCTTCTATCCAGGAGTAGGTAGCACTCTGTTGTATAATCCTCCTTCTTTCCTTGGAAGATAATTAGCGTGGGAATTTTCCTGAAGCAAGGTAATTGGCTATATCTGCATACCATGGTGAGTGAGCAGAAATGGAAAAAAGATACTCATCTGGAAAAGAATCCTCAGTAGCAGTGCAGTCATCACTTATAGTTAATCTAGAAAGGAAATCAACAACTACATTATCTTTTTCGGGTTTATCTAAAATAGTAATGTCAAATTCTTGTAACAATAATAACCATCATGTAACTCTACCATTAGTAACAGGTTTTTTCATTAAAAATCAAATTGTAGCATGGTCAGTGTGTACAAATACTTGGTACCCGGTGATGTAGTGCAAGAATTTATTGATAGCATGCACTACTGCTAGGAATTATTTCTCGGTAATAATGTAGTTAAGTTCTGCTGGAGTTAAGTTCTTGCTGATGTAATAAATGGCATAAGGCTTCTTATCCTCCAGCTGCCCCAAAACAACACCCACAACCATGTCAGATGCATATGTAGCAATATGAAACGACAATTCCTAGTTTGGTACTCGTAAAATAGGTTTCGTTGTTACACATTTCTTTAACTTTAAAAAGGCCTGCTCACACGTTTCTGTCCACAAAAATTCCACATCTTTCATTAGTAATGAAAATAAAGGAGATGCAATCTTTGAAAAATTCTCTATAAACCTCCTAAAGTATCCTGCACGTCCCAAAAAACTACGTACCTCTTTCGGAGTCTTAGGGATCAGGATTTTTGAGATTACCTAAATTTTTGTAGGATCTACCTTGATTCCATCTACTGAAATGAAATGTCCCAGCACAATTCCCTTGGCCATCATCATGTGGAATTTTTCCGTGCTTAGAGCAACATTAGTTTGTTCACAACGTTCCAAAATTTTCTCCAAGTTAGCTAATGTTGTATCAAAGGCATCGCCTTAGGGTGTAAAATCATCCATAAATATTTCAAGACAATCATTCAAAAGATCAGAAAAATACCTAATATTTCCCTTTGAAAGGTTGCTGGTGCATTACAGAGACCAAAGGGAAGGAATCTGAATGCAAAAGTACCCCATGGAAAAGTAAAGGTTGTCTTGTCTTGATCTTTTGGTGCAATCTGTATTTTATTATAGCCACTAAACCCATCTAGAAATGAAAATAATTTTTTTCCAGAAAGAGTGTCCAAGACCTGATCAATAAATGGTAAGGGAAAATCATATTTTTGAGTGGCCTTGTTAAGTTCTCTATAGTCGACACAGACCCTCCATTTTCCATTCTTCTTTAGAACTATGACAAGTGGAGACACCCACTGACTATCAGAAGTAGGGTAGATGAAATTAGCATTAAGGAGTTTCTGCAATTCTTCTTTTACTATCTCCTTAAGTGCGGGGTTCATTCGGCATTGAGGTTGTCTAACATGTTTGCAATCTTCTTTAAGGTAAATGCGGTGAGTGCATAGGGTAGGATGGATTCCTTTCATATCAGTATAGTCCCATGCAAATGCCTTTTTGTATTTATGTAACAACTGTATCAAAAATCTGTTTTGTTCAACAGTCAGATTAGGATTGATATTTAAACATTTTCCAGGTTTGATTTCAACGAGATTGCTGATAGTAAGTGGATTTGTTTTCAAATGTTCAATAATTACATCATCTTCCTCACCTTCTTCTCCCAAATCTCTAATGGAGGCAACAGGGAGTGGATTATTGATAAAACCATTAATAATATCGTCTCTATTTCATCCTTGAAGTATTGTGCTTTTCCAAGCGTGAGAAGAGGTAGGGAAAGATTAGATTCAGGTGAAAATTCATCCCACCAGGGACTATTCGAATCCATGTGAGGTTTTTCTAGGGGATAAAGATTCAGGTTTTGAGTGGCATGTCCATCTAAGATCACCATGGATCCAGATCTACATCCGATATATGTATATGTAGTGGTTAGCCATGGTCTTCCCAAGATTAAAGGATGACCCCCCAGATTGGATTTGGTTTGTAAAATGATAAAGTTAGCCAGATAGTTCCTTGAGGCCACAATGATAACCACATCTTCAATAATTCCTTCAGGCTTAACACACGACCTATTTACTAGTTCAAGCACTATAGGTGTAGGTCTAAAACCATGAAGTCCTAAAGAGATGAAGAGGTCTTTAGTCATAACGTTAATAGCTGCCCCTATATCAATCAAGGTATTGGTTATAGGATGATTGTCAATATGGGTAGTCACTGCGGGGTTCCCTGGGTCATTATAATTGGACAACAAAGGCTGATCAATCATAAGATCAGAAAATTTTCCCATGACATGGATAGTAGCAGGGTATTTAGGTTTCCTCCCAAGTATTTTGACGCATAGATCCCTCACTATTTTAGCATAGATAGGCACTTCCTTAAGATCTTGTAACAACGGAATTCATACATATAAATTTTGCAGCTCCTTAAGGAATTCAGATTCAGGTTGTAAGACCAGCCCAGTTTCAGTGAATCATTGAGGGTATGGGAGATTTTGAATGTTAATAGTTGAGTCAACTACCACAAATGTACGAACCTTACTCGGATTGGATGCTGTAGGAACAACATAATTTCCCGAGCTGGCTATTACAAATGTAACAACGGGTGCTGTATCAATTGTTACATGTGTAATAGCTGCCTCATAATCGTCCATATCCTTCCTGGGTGATTCACTTTCTTCAATAATAATGGGAGTGTGTTCAGATCTGATTACTTTCCCTGACCGAAGCTGAACCTCTTAAGTACAATAGGTGTAATAAGATAAGTCTGGAGGGTAACCAGAGCATCCATGCTCTGGGCTGCCTTATTATTTGGATTGGGGTTAGGTTTCACAGGTAATTGGGGTCAGACAAAAGGTGTAGGATTCTGAATGGAAGGTAGTTGTAATTGTGCTGTTGCAATGGTATTGGACCTTGGCCATTTCCTCTCCAGTTTTGACCCCAAGGATTGGGTTGTGATGGAGGATATTGCATTGGTGGAGGAGATGGACATTGGTTCCATGGTGAAGGAAATTGTGTTAAGGAAGGAGTAGGATACTGCCATGGGTATTGCTGACTGTTATAAATATTATTCCAAGGATAAAAAGAAGAAAAATATGAAGGAATACCTGTAGGTCGCGGCTGCCATGGTCTCTTTGATCCGATAAAATAAGAATATTGAACATCCTCGCTTGATTCTTAGAGTACCACCTTAATTCTGGGCAACTCAGGACACTCATTTGTAGAGTGCGCCAATTGACAGATGTTGCACAGGCTGACACTATTTAGTCTGCATTCTCTTTCCAAATGTTTCTTTTTGCTAAGGCTACTTCAACTTCTACTTGTGCCTTCTTGACTTGTACCATAGTGATTTGGGCAGAGAGAGTGCTAAGGAGATCGGTTTTAAAATGCTCGAATAAGTCCCAGATCTCTGCTTTGGTTACTCCTCCACTTGTGGACTTCTATATCCGAAGTGAAGGGTCCCGAACTGAAACTTTCCCCTTGACTGATCCTCTTGAGCTACATAGGCAAAGCTTCATTATCTCATCAAACGTTTCTTGCGATATGTCTCCTTTTCCTATTATGTTCAGATGTTCCAGACAATCATCTCTTAAACCTCTTAAGAATATTGGATTTAGAATCTTTGGATCTAAGTTATTGAACTTAGAACTCTGTAAATTGTAGTGGAATCACTCCAGATAGTCTTCCAGGCTTTCCTCCTTCTTTTGTGAAATTCTGAAAAGTTCATCCTTTAAATCCCTGGTTCGACAATAGTCTTGATACTTAAAGAGGAAGGATTCTCTCATATCGTTCCATGTTTGAATTGTGCCAACACCCAATCTCATGAACCATCTTAATGCTTCTCCTTTCAGAGTAGCAGGGAATAATTTCAGCTTCTGAGCGTCTGAAGTATAGTCATAACCTCTACACAACACATCGAATTCGAACATAAAGGTATCAGGATCCTCAAAATCCATCCCTTGAAAGGATGGTAGGGATGTTAAAGGGATGTTCTTCATAGGAGCCTCGTCCCGTGTTACTACTATTGGGAATTCAAAAGTAACAGATCTATCTATTTTAACATTCTCGTCCCCCATGGATAATTCTTCCTGATAGGATGAACTAGCCTCGGAGTGCACTGGAGATTGACAAATAGAAGGATCAAGCTGATCTAGGATCAATTGTTTAACAACACTATCAACGTCCAATTGATGATCAACTGACTGCTGTTCCTCAGGTTCCTGATGATCCCCACTGGTCTCTCTGTTTCCTTCAATTCTTAGATCTTGATCAATAATTCTCCACTACTATTTTGAATATGGAGTTTTGATATCAGGAGTGGATATGTTGTTCGAAGGATGGTGAGGTCCAGCCACTGAAGAAACCAATGGTCCAGGCCTTAATATGGTAGATTCTTTCTATGGTCCTGTCTTTTTATTATCTTTGTATGACGTGTACTGTTCCTTTTTTTCCCTTGAAAGAAGATCTCCAAAGAATGTTTTCCTTCCCAAATCTGTGCTCTTCTTTTCCTTCTTACGACCCGTATTTCCTGTAGTTAGTAGAGTGGGGGATTTTTGCAGATGTTTATTTTGTCCTACCAGCACACATGGGCCCTATGCGTATCAATTCATCCTATAATTTCTTCAGTTTCTACAGCAGTGAGCCTGCTCAAGCTTGTTAGAGCGATGTGCAGGTTCTTACCTCTCATCTTACCGCCCAACGACTGTATAGCTGAAGGCACCCTAAAAAAAACCCAAAATTCAATTCCTAAGTGTCCCAACAAGAAATTGGGGAGCCTGCTCAAGCCTGTTAGAGCGTTGCGTAGGTTCTTACCTCTTGTCTTATTGCCCGACAATTGTGTTGTTGGAGACACTCTATGAAAACACACAGAAATTGCACTTCTTAGAAATAACTCTGATTGATTGGATCATCACTGCCATCCCCGACAATGACGCCAAAATGTTGGACTATATAAATCACTTATTAAATGACTGAACAACACACATTTAATTATAATTATAGGGACGTCTGTTTATTCCAATGACAGTTGCACTGTCTGTGCCGATACACCAACCAGACGTAATTTCAAAGAAAAGAAATCGTTGCTGAAGTACATGCTGGAAATAGATCACTCATGCAGAAATAAAAGAATCTACAAGATTGAAATCACACTTAAATTGATCTGTCTAGCTCGCCACACAATAAGTACCCAGCTGGTATCTCTATTATCACATGTGTAACAACATATATAGTATTGAAATCGAAGCAGATATATTCTCAGCTGAGTAGCAGCAACAACACTCTAATGATACATAAACTGAAATACAATTACATACACACAACTACTTTAATCACTGAAATCCTTGCTAAGAAGGAGGGCCCTTCCTCCCTAGCAGGGCGTAGGTAGAAAAGAAACTTTAACTGAAACTAAATAGAATCACACATGTAACAACAATAATAGGATAATCTATATTAATCTGAACACAATTACAGAGCCAAAACAACGATGTTCTCCGCTAACCTCTCGACCTCTAGGGCCGAGAGCTATATAGTGATTACATCAGAAAATCCAGGGATAGATCAGTCATGAGAATCTTATGATTCTCATGATGATCGAAATAGAATGACCACTTCATAATAAAGTTCTGATTAGAAAATAAAATATTACAATCGGAACTGCCCTTAGGCTGTTATCCCAAAAATACAATGCTAACAACTCCTACAGCTATCATAATGGAAACACAACTGTAGTACAACCGCCAGAGGACAGATCAATAGCAATATAGACAAGAGAAATCAACGGTACAACTGTATCAACAGTTCTCCAACGAGTCTGTAACAACAGTTTTCCGGCGGGTCTGTAAAAACAAGGTGCAAAAGCATCGCTTTGGTGTAATAACACTATCCAAATTGCTCCCGTGAACTCCGTATCTGGGATATTTGGTGCTACAAATGACATCTGAAAGGTCAACACAAATACCATCGACCTTTTCCAAACAATCACCATCAATTAGTCATAAAAAGGTATAATAGATCATAATAATTGGTGAATTGGAAAAGTAACGAAAGCAAGGTGAAACATCGCAAGTTAGGGTAAAAAGGTAGGAAAAGGGGTAAAGATACTCCCATTGGTTATGGTTATGAGGAAAAATAAGGAAGATAAGTGTAGGAAAAATGTAAAAAACCAACACCCAACAGAGATCCTATCAAGATATTGCTCAAGGAGGCCCTTGAGAAACAAAGGAACATGATGATGGATATCTTTTCCCAGATCCTACAATGATTGCCCACTGACGACACATTTGCATCCAACAACGACTCTGGAGGCGCCACCCCTTTTAAGGTACAAGTAAAATTTGACATTCTCACATTTGAGGTCTAAATAGATGCAAACACCATAGATAGATGGTTGAATCTATTAGAAGGATATTTCTCGGTTCATGACATGTCTAGTCGGGAAAATATTACTTTTTCACTCCTCAAAGCTGACCCCCATGTCAAGGACTAGTGGGAAACCTACTATGAGCAAAAGGACGAGAGAGAACCCTCTCCGTTCTCAGCCACACCCACTTGGGAATATTTCTAAGACACCATCAAGGAACAATATTATCCCGTGGGGAGATATCAGGAGAAGTACATACAATGTAATACACTGCGGCAACAAAGGGGTCAAGATGTGCATGAGTTGACGAATTTGTTCCATATCTTTTACACAAAGTTGGGTATTAAAGATTCAGAGAAACATTTGGTGCTGAAGTACCGGAGTTGTCTGGACGGATACATTCAGGAGGAAACGGAGTTCCTCGACATATCCTCGCTTGGTGCAACATACCAGTATGCTGCCAATATTGAACATAAATTAAAAAAGAAGAAGTGAGACTTTGGATCTACGAATCAGAAGCAAGGGAAAGGTGCCCCCAAATGGCAGAATAAAGGACAGATCCAAGGTAGGGTGTCCCAGGACAACCTACCAAAGCCGCAAGAAAATAACAACATCATGAAGCCAAAGAAGGACACGGGAAAGTGGTGTGAGTTCCATAAGAGCTCCACTCACAACACAAGTGAGTGTCAGGCCAAGCAGTCACTAGTGGCCGAGCTGAAGGCTTCTGAATCGGATGCATGCTCTGACTCTGAATCATAACCCAACAAGGGGAATGACAAAGAGAAGCAGATTATCGATGCAGAGCCCAACACCATCGTTGCCACCACGAAGATCCAGAAGGAGGAACAGGAAGATCTAGAGGAGGGGGAGCGTCTCTTCCATTCCCAGAATTGGGTAAAGGGCTACCCACTGCAGTTCATTGCCGACAGCAGAAGCTAAAAGAACCTCATTTCAGTAGAGATCATGAAGCGGCTGGGATTTTCGAACACAAAAAACCCATAGCCGTACACCATTGGGTGGCTTCACCAAGAACATGATCTCTGCGTCATCTAGCAGTGTCGCATTACCTACAACATCAAGCCCTTCACTGATGAGGTATTATGTGACATTGATCCTCTTGATGTTTGTGATGTATTATTAGGCCAACCATACTTTTAGATGTGACATGTTGTATATGAGTCCGAGATTTTTTTATTTATTGTTACCTTGGGTAATAAGTTGTGCAGAATACCAAAGGTAGCACCGCCTACTGCCATCTCTTTGGTTACCGCAAAACAATGTAGTAAGCTCATTTCCAAAACTGGGATTTTTTTTTTTCCTGAAGCAGCCGTTTCCAGCTATTTTTCCCCTCCCAAGGGCAGGTTCTTACGTGTTACTCACCCGTCCGCCACTGGAAACACCACTTCCCATCCGACTTGCATGTGTTAAGCATGTCGCCAGCGTTCATCCTGAGCCAGGATCAAACTCTCCATGAGATTCATAGTTGCATTCCTTATAGCTCCCTTGTGGACAAGGCTTATTCAACATCATCTTTAGGCATAACTTGTCTCCATTTTCTTTATATAAGCTCAGCCTGGAGTTCACTTTCAGTATAGCCATCCTTACCCTCTCGTGTCAATCCCATAATCCTAGTACAACGAGAGAGCCATAAAGAAAAAATGGATCATCCACATCCAATTTGTTGTCCATCTACCATAGTAGACTCACTCATTAATATATGATGAGGGGCCCCTTTAACTCAGCGGTAGAGTAACGCCATGGTAAGGCGTAAGTCATCGATTCAAGTCCGATAAAGGGCTCATGTTTCCCACAAATAAAGAAGGCTCGGGTGTCCATTTCTCATCGTATGATCCACATCTTTTAAAGATTAAAACCCTTTTTCGAGGGATGAAAACTATCTGTCATTATAGGTTTCAGGCAAAAAATTTGTTATGACGGAGTCTCACAACTAATATAGGGGGAGGAACACTATATTTTTATCAATAATAACCTTCTTCATCCTGCTACTATAGGATCAGTATATAGTCTACTCTCCGCCCTCAGCAAGAGAAGAATATTGTGGCCACGACCTCCAGACAAGGCTCCTACGCACGAAAATAATAGATGGAAAAGGTCATGGAGGAGTATGGGGAAGTCTTCACCTCACCCGCAGGGGTGCCTCTGCATTGTCAGGTCAAGTACTCTATCCATCTGACCCAAGGTGTGTCACGGTCTAGTGGACCAATTTATCGGTGCTTTGCTCTTGAGAACGATGAAATCAAGAGGTAGATTTAGGAGCTGCAGTAGAAAAGTCACATCCGACTGAGTTCATCACCCTGTGGGAGCCCGATCTTGTGGTGCAGAAGAAGGATGGGAATTAGAGGCTCTGTATTGACTATTGGGAATTGAACAAGATCACTTTCCGGAATAGGTATCTGATCCCATTGATTGATGACCTTATGGACCAACTCAAGGGGAAAAATATTTCAACTAGATCAACTTGAAGTCCGGGTATCACCAGGTACCAATCAAACCCTCCGATGTGTGGAAGACTGCTTTCAAATCCAAGGAGGGCATTTTCGAATGGATGGTCATGCATTTCGGGTTTATGAATGCTCCTGCAACCTTCATGAGGCCGATGCACGACATCTTGCGGCCATTCACCAACTCATTTTTAGTGGTGTACTTGGATGACATACTGATATTCAACCAGACTTGGGAAGAGCACCTCCATCACATCCAACATGTCCTCCAAACACTGTGGAAACACAAGTTTGTGCCAATTAGGAGAAGTGCACTTTTTTCATGACCCAGGTTCAGTATGTGGGATACATTATTGATGATCGGGGGTGCATGTGGATCCAACCAAGATCCAAGTCATTCGGGATTAGCCAGCCCCAACCACTCTAACAGATATTCACATATTTCTGGGTCTTGCCAATTTATACAACAATTTCGTGTTGGGATTCTCTCATATAACTTAGCCCTTGAGTCAAGTCACAAAGGGAGGAGCGAAAGAAAAATTATTTTGGTTTGAATCTCAACAAAAGGCATTTGTAGAGTTGAAACATTGCCTATGCTCTGCACCAATTCTCACATTACCAGAATTGCAACAAAAATTTGAGATCGAGATATATGCCACTGAATATGCTATTGGGGTAGTTCTTACTCAACAGGGGAATCCAGTGGCATATCACAATGAGACACTTTCCGACACAGTTCGAAAGTATCCCACTTATGACAAAGATATTTATTCCATTGTGCAGGCTTTCCGATAATGGAAGAATTACATTTTGGGGAAGGAAATGGTCATCCACACATACCACTGACCCCTAGAGTTCATACAAATACAAGGGAAGTTACAGAACGATCACCATCAGAAGTGGTCCACATACCTACAACAGTTTCATTTGGACATCAAGTACAAGAAGGGAAACACCAATAATGTTGCAGTCTGCCTCAGTCGACCACTGATCGTGGCGCTAACAACCGTGCTCAAATCTTGTGGGCACAAGACTTCTGATTGGCCGCTTCTCTAAAAAAGTGATCCATAATTATGCCACACATACAAGAGGCTCTTGGAGGGTAAGAAAGTTCCATAGTTTCACCTCTGGGATGCACTACTATGTCACCTAGGAAACCTTTGTTCTCCTTCAAGTGAGCGTGCCAAGATGATTTGGGAAGCGCACTACAGTCGGGTCGCTAGGCATTTCGGAGTCGAGAAAATAGTGGCAGTACTACAAAAGTATTTCTATCGACCTAACCTTCGACAGGATGTCGAGAAATACAACAGATCCTGCACTGCCTGCACCATTTCCAAATCGACCATCAGGAAGAAAGGCCTCTATAATCCGTTTCCTACCCCTAGTCTACCTTGGGAATCCATCCCCATGGATTACATGTCGGGCCTTCCTTCTACTAAGCATGGAAACAACTATGTTTTTGTGGTCGTTGACAAATTCTCGAAGATGGCCATTGTGGCGGCTAGTAAGAAGAATATCACAGCAGAAGCCACTGCTAATCTCTTGTTTGAACGACTGTGGGTACACTTTGGGATCCCACAGTATATCATATTAGATTAGGAAAATAGGTTCCTTAGTACATTTTGGTCCATCCTCTGGTCGATGCTAGACACCAAGCTCACCAAGTCCACAACTTTCCATCCCCAAACTGATGGCCATACAAAGGTCATCAATAGGATGATCGTACACATTTTACACATGTACAACTCAAAGCATCCACACACATGGGATGAAAGAATCCCCTATGTACAAAATAACTATAACCGGGCTCTCCACAACTCAACTAACCACAACACCTTTAGGTGGGATTGGGATTCCAGCCACTATGCCCCATTGACGTAGCCATGCCATTTGTAGCTACTCCGGCGAATTCAACTCATGTCTAACCTGAATCTAACAAGGAAAATAGATTTAATGAGCACATTCATCACATCCAACAACAGGTTCATGATATATTGGACAAAGCCAATGTTAAGTACAAGCAGTGACATGATCATCATTAGGTGCCACACAACTTCCAGGTGGGCAAAAAAGTGTGGTACATTTGTAGAAGGATCGCCTCGCTCGACCCCACCGCAAGCTTCACTCGCTTTGATATGGGCCATACACCATCACCAATGCTATAGGGGACAATTCCTTTGAGCTCAGTATTCCATGATTCTTTGGTTTGCACCCAGTGTTCAATGTGGATTGCCTTCGACCCTACTTTTCACCTCTACTGGACACATCTAACATGGAAGAAAAACTCACACCAACAAAGTTAAACCCAGACTGCATGGAACAAGACAGAACTGATCAGATCATGGACACACAGATCAATATCACTCGCTAGCAGAGGATCCAACTATATCTATATGTCAAAGCAGGCCAACTCCTTCACTAGGGTAAGTGGTTCACCAGGGACCAAGTTCAATAGAAATTTACTCACCTCATGGAGGCTCTACACGTAATGGGGACCATTGCTTCATAAGGGGGGAGGAATGATCTAGGTGGCCATCCACCTATTCCACCTTGAACTCCATTCAGTTTCATTAGTTTCCTTTTTTATAGCACCATTTACTATTTTTAGCAGTTTTTCGGGTCCTGAACTTCCGAAGCAGTTTTGACCCCCTAAACGACATTTTTTGAGGTCTACACCAGGCCCATATCCATGGGTAAGAGTCTACGGTAAAACCTGTAGTACTCGGAGAGATCTTTGCAATGATATATCGTACGCGCCGAACGAAGATAATATGACCAAGTTACGACCCCAGGAAGTTGGTTGCCCAACTAACCCCAACGAGGCCCATAAACTCTTGGTGTTTAATCTCCAGGGTGAGGGTTTTTCTTTTTTAGGGTTTTCCTATGTTGTTCAATAATAAAAAGGCCATTGAGCCTCATTTTAACATAGTTTAGAGGCCTGCCACATATTTTCTCATAGATAAGCTACCATCGCCCTAGCTAGTTTATTTCCATTATGTCTATAAGCATATTTCAGTTATTGATATTAATTAAATGAAGTTTTATTTCTGCTACATCTCTGCATTTATGTGTATTTCCGTATTTTATTACGTTCTTGCATAAGTCTAGATAATATGTAGAGTTACAGACCAGGTACATCGACATGTTGTTTCTTGTATGTATATGGGGATTGTAGTATCCTTTCAAGTTGCAACTTGATAAATAATAGCTCAGAGCTTGTTGAGGTAGGAGTGTCTTATGGCTTGTTTCCTGCATAAAATTTGTGGGAGTTGGAGCTTCCTTGCAAGTTGAAGCTTGCTGAAGGATTGAGGTAGCATCCTATTGGAGGTTGGAGGCTACAAAATATCAAATATAATAAGGGAATATGAGCTTTCCTTTGCATCACAACAATAACTAATTCATGGTTTTCTCCCTTTATGTATTTCCACTTATATCTAATGTCCATGTGATGATTTTGGGTGTTGATTTTATGTTGTCATGAAAGTTTTTATGTTGTGGTTTATACATTTTATGTTGTTTAAATATTAAATATATTGTTCATAAGGTGTATGATGCTCATTAATAATTCATTTAACCATTGAAAAATAAACATAGTTTAATGTCCATGAATGTAATAAATTGATTCACCCCCCTCCTCTTAGTTTAAGTAAGTTTCCAACAATCGATATCAGAGTCAGTTCCTTCAATGTAAGCCTAAGAAATGAAATGTAGAATTGGTTAAGTCATGGACTATAAATATGTACATATGCTTAGTATTTCAAACTTTCATGACTGTATATATAAAGTAAAATGAAAACTTATAGCTTATGGACCCTATGTATGGAAGTTAGTGTTGATCAACGGTTGTCATTGATGTCAACCCAAGCAACACTAGGGGCTAACCCAATATTGAATGGGAATTTTGACCTACCAAATTAATATATTCTGGGTCAATAATGCTTTTGATGGTTTCTACTTGTCGAAATGTTTCCGTTGATATATGGCACACCATGTAATTCTTCACGGTTTGAGAGGTATTCATGTTTGAAGTTTATACCCCCAGTTATTGGGATAAAACCAAATGGGGTTGGGGCATGGGTCATTGAAAAGTCATAATTAATATTTTTTGAGCTCATAAAATCCCTCCCACATTCATTTGTTTAAGCCCCTCTCAAATTAAGCATTTATATAAATTGTGATCCTCATTTCCTCCTTATGCAAGGGATTCAAGCATCTCAAACAGGTCATCGTGGAATTTTCGCTCTAATTTTTTTTTACAAAGGTTCAGAATATGAAATTTTTATGAGGAAAATATGAAATCCTCAGGAAGCTAGTGTAAAAATTTCAGATCAAGGTGCGGAATATTTTTTGAGATATGATCTGTGGAAGCCAGGGTTTTTGCAGGCTCCTGAAATTCATCTTGAAGAAGTGACCTTGGTAAAATCGTCATAACTCTCTATATGAGTATCAGATTGGAATTCCGTAAAAATTGGCAGGTAGTGAACAGTCTGTAATTTTTTCTCTATCAATTTCAAATCCAAATGAAGAAACAATGACACGTGTCACTCTGTACAAGTGCGCTCTGCTGAAACAATCCATAGTTATGGAATTGTGAGAGATTGGGTATAAATCTCTCTTGAAGAATCCAAATTGGGTCAGACCAATGGAATTGGAAAGAAAACTTAGAGGAATACTGCAGGACCGAAAATCAGATATCTAGGATCTGAAATAACATAGATACACCAGATTCAATATCGAGCTCCCAGAAGGCAAGAAAAAGCTAGATCATGTGTTGTCAAGGGTTGCAAAGGACCAGACTTTATACCACAGAAAATCAAAGCAAGGTGCAGCAGAGGGTAGCATGACAAGAGCAGAAACCAAGGTGCATAACAGCAATAAGAATTTCATCATATGAAGTCTATCATTGTACTTAGTCATTGTAAATGCATTATTGTACAAATTGTACTAGTGTCTATCTGCCAAGGGTTTAAGAGGTAGTGTTGGGAGGTCTAGGATCATCATTAGGTGGTTGTGTCAAAGTTGGGATTATGATCTAGTATATCTTCTTCTTCTGCATCATTCTATATCATTGTAAAGTGGACCATTTTCCCTGGTACTGGAGTCCATTCTTATTTTATTATTCTATAGGGTGGTAGGGTGGTGCTAGGGTGAGTTATAGCTCATTGGGTGTTGGGGCATCCGTTCAGTTGACTACTAAAGAATCTTGGGCGTTGGAGCGTCCATCCAGTGGGAGCTGGAGAAGAATGCTTTTCTAGATTCTAGGAAGTTGGAGCTTTATTTTCAATTGGAGTTGAATATTAAAGAATTATTAGAAAAGAATTAGGTGGTTTTTGTCCCGGAGTGGGTTTCCACCTTAAAAACTATGTGCATTTGTGTTCCTCTTGTTTGCTGCTATCATTGTAAAAACAGTGATAATAATGAAGATTAACTAATGCTCTAATTGAAAGGAATACTGATTCACCCTCCCCTCTCAGTATTTCCAACAATTGGAATCAGAGCTTGGTTCCTTCAATAGCAGTTTAACAGCTGGAAGGAGGTCATGGAGCATACCAAGAATGGTGTACCTCTATTCAATGAAAATAATTATGGACTCTAGAAAGGAAGAATGGAGGTCTATCTCTTGGCGCAAGGTTACGAAGTATGGGACACTGTTCAAAATGGATTTACATCAACTATGGATGAACAAGGTAAGAAAAATTTGGTAAATGATGCAAAAGCAAAGAATATTATTATCAGTGGACTTCTTGAATATGCTTATCATAAGGTGTTGGGTTGTAAAACTGCCAAAAATGTATGGGACAAGCTTGATAATATATATGCAGGTGACTCAAATGTCAAAGAAGCAAAGCTTCAAATCTATAGAGAAAAATTTGAGCAATTCAGAATGAAAGAAGATTGCAACATTGCTGCATAATTCCAATACGTTGATGAAATAACCAATACTTTGGAAGGATTGGGAGAGCCAGTTGACGAGAAGACTATTATACGGAAGATTCTTAGAACGTTACTAGGGAGATTCAACCCAAAGGTATCGGTCTTCGAATACAGTGCAAATCCGGACAAACTCAGCAAAGAGGAATTACATGGAGTTCTCATAGCATATGAAGTGAGACTTGATGAATAAGAGGGTACTTCTCATCTAGAAAGTGCGTTCGTTGCATCTAAGAAAACCAATAAGGATAAACAACCTTCAATTGAAAATACATGCACCTGCAAGTGTGAAGAAAAGGGAGATGATGAAGAATGTATTTCAGATGAAGAATATGCTTACTTCATGAGAAAACTAAAAATTTGTAAGGGAAAATTCAAAGGTAAACTTCCATTGATATGTTTTAGCTGTAATGAGGTTGGGAATTTTGCAGCAAAATGTCCAAACAGAAGTAGTGGAAACTCAAAAGGAAAGAAAGGCTTTAAGAAATTCGACAAGCAAGGATCCAAAAGGAACTTTCTCTCTAAAGAAGATAGCTCATCATCCGATGAAGACAATGACAGTGAAGAAGAAGCCAATGAGAGAGTATTTTTTATGGCCAAGCACAATAAACCCAAGCACAATAAACAAGAGGTATCAAGCAACAAAGAAGAAGGATGGACCATAGAAGAATTTTATGAGGAAGCAATCAAGCTTATAAAAGATCTCAAGGCGGAGAAGATCTGTTCCAATACTCTTGAAGAACAAGTTCAAGGTCTCAAAATTGAAGTTGAAGAACACAAATGCATTGAAGAGTCACTTCAAAAGAAGTTGGAAGAAAGAAACCAAGAAAGGGAAGAATTAGAAACCGAAGTAGTCTCGCTGCGTGAGGAAGTGAAGAAAGGAAAAACTATCAAAAACTATGCCAACAGCTCAAGGGCATTGGAAGAACTCATCAACAATCAATGATCTCACAACGAAAAAATTGGCATCGGTTACAAAGAAGAAGAAGCAGGACCTTCTACAGCAAAATAAAATGAACCTATGAGATTTGACATGCTTGTAGACTTCATTGGACAAGATTCACAAGAAAAGCCTTGGAAGACAATTCCTCGACGAAAATTTCCATCCAGGTACCAACATATTTTTTATGGCTACTGTTATTCATGTGGAAAATTTGGTCATAAAGCTGTAAAATGTCGCACGTACCCTAGGAACAAATACAATTCCAGGAGATCTGTCAAATATGAACCTCCCAAGGCTCAACGAAACATCAATAGATTTGAACATTTAAGAAATAATATTGAATGTTACAAATGTCGAAACTTTGGACACATAGCCAAAGACTGGAGACTTGAAAATCCTCCAGAAGAATCTTCGAAGCCACATAACGAATGAACATGGAAGAAGAAGAAGAATGATAATTGTGCTCTCGCTTTCAAGGCGAACAAAGATGTGTGGTATGTTGATAGTAGTTGCTCAACGCATATGACTAGAGATAGAAATAAATTTGTATCTCTGAAAGAGAAGAAGGATGGAACCATGTCCTTTGGAAATGATGGATCTTCAATTGTTATAGGATCAGGTATTGTCACTCTCGGAAGCAAAGATGCTCTAGCCAAGAATGTTCTATTGGTTGAAAACATGAATCACAATCTGCTCAGTGTTGGACAAATGTGTGATCAAGGACACACAATACTATTCAACTCCACAAAATGTGAAATCAAGAAAGGCATGTATGGTGAAATTGTGGCTACAGCAAGTCGAGCTCCAAATGACATATATGTTCTGGATGAAGCAACTAAAGCATGTCTAATAGCTAAAGAGGATGATACAATAATTGGTAGCAATGATGATCGACTAAGTAAGAAGTTTGCTACAAAGGTGCAAAGTGATTTCGAGATGTCTTTACTTGGTGAGCTGACATACTTTTTAGGGCTTCAAATATCTCAACAAGAGAAAGGAATATTTATATGTCAAGCCAAGTACATCAAGGAAATGCTCAAGAAATTTAAAATGGAAGATTGCAAACCCATCCTTACTCCAATGGTAACAGGTTGCAAATTGAGCATAGACGACTCATCTAAGGATGTGGATCAAAGGTTGTACAAATCTATGATTAGTAGTTTTCTATATTTAACAACCTCCCGACCAGATGTTATGCAAGCAATTGGACAAGTAGCAAGATTCCACGCAGCACGAAAAGAATCACATATTAAATATTCACCAGCATTGGAATATCTTCTCCAGAAGCTTGGGATTCTCCCAAGTTCTCATTAGATTTTACTTTTTCAGAATATAAAGGGGGAGTGGAAGTAGATTACAGGTCTGCGAGACGGTTGTGTGTTAGGGGGAGTGAAAGTGTGTACAGGTCCGAAGGATGGTTGTGTTTCAGGGGGAGTTACCCTTTGCCATTGATGTCAAAGGGGGAGAGAATGTTGTAGGAAGAGGTGTCATGATCGTAGGGGGAGTACTTGTGTTGCCATCAATGCCAAAGGGGGATATTGTTGATCAGCGGTTGTCATTAATGTCAACCCAAGCAGCACCAGGGGCTAACCCAATATTGAATGGGAATTTTGACCTACAAAATTAATATATTCTGGGTAAATAATTCTTTTTATGGTTTCTACTTGTCGAGATGTTTCCATTGATATATGGCACGCCATGTAATTCTTCACAGTTTGAGAGATATTCATATTTGAAGTTTATACCCTCAGTTAGTGGGCTAAAACCCCATGGGGTTGGGGCATGGGGCATTGAAAAGTCATAATTAATATTTTTTAAGCTCCTAAAATCCCTCCCACGTTCACTTGCTAAATCCCCTCTCAACTTAAGCATTTATATAAATTGTGATCCTCATTTCCTCCTTAGGCAAGGGATTCGACCATCTGAAACAGGTCATTGTGGAATTTTTGCTCTAAATTTTTTTTTACGAAGGTTCAGAAGCTGAAATTTTTCTGAGGCGAAACCAAAATCCCGAGGAAGCTTTTGTAAAAATTTCAGATCAAGGTGCACAATATTTTTGGAGATATGATCTGTGGAACTCAGGGTTTTTGCAGGCTCCTGAAATTCATCTCAAAGAAGTGACCTTGGTAAAATCATCATAACTCTCTCTCTGAGTATGGGATTGGAATTTTGTTAAAAATAGCAGAGAGTGCACAGTCTATAATTTTCGCTCTATCAATTTTATATCCAAATGAAGAAACAATGACACGTGGCATGCCATACAAGTGCGCTCTGCTGAAACAATCCATAATTAGGGCATTGTGAGAGATTGGGTATAAATATCTCTTGAAGAATCCAAATTGGGTCATGCCTATGGCATTGGAAAGAAAACTAAGAGGACTACTACACAACTGAAAATTAGATATTTAGGATTTGAAATAACAGAGATACACCAGATTCAATATCGAGCTCCTAGAAGGAAAGAAAAAACTAGATCATGTGTTGTCAAGGGTTGCAAAAGACCAGACTTTCTACAGAAGAAAATCAAAGCAAGGTGCAATAGAGGTGTTGAGGAGGTAAATCCCCTCTGCGGACAGAGGCGATCCCACTAGCCCAGATCGGGTCTAGCAACAATAAAGTCACGCAATGACGTTGGTTCCTAGTTATAAAAAGACAAAGATCGCGATGAGTAGCCTACCTCAAATCCCACGCAGTTGTCGTTGGAGAAAAGATGATGTTTCCCATCCCTCGCTTGACAGATCACAATCCTTCCGTTCGACACGTCCAGACACCTGTACACATGCAGGGAAATGACGATATACAACGTAACATCTAAAGCATGTAACTATATATCAGTCAGAGAGGATATAATTCATTGCATTACATAAAGAAATGAACACATGAATGGAACCAAAATCAGAGTCGCTTATATTATAAATGACAAAAGGGATATTACAACCAAATGATCTGATGCTATGATCTTCCTTTGGTGGGGCTTGTAGCGGAGCATGTCTCAACAAAGCTTGTTGGGAATCTGGACGAAGCTCTCTCTCTTACGGGATTCTCTTCGGCTTAGCTTTCAATAGTTTCCTAGCTATAGTTTCCTTCCTACAAGTTCAGCTAGTTTGCTAATGGAGAGGGAAAGATTTTATAGATGGAGGAAAGGAAGTTGGGATCCCTATAATCATGGGATAGGCCCTATATCTTAGGAAGGTTCCATGATAGGTCGAAAACCACTTCCTATACATGGAGATCCGGAGCCAAACCACTCAACTCATTTTGATGATTCATTCTGGAGTTTGTTAGAATCAAACTTCCGCCATTTATTTTTAAAAAACACCCTTAATAAGCTTGGCGTGAGTGAAACACAGGGACAGAGCGCCAGTTGGCGCACCCTCTAGTGTGGATTTCCCCCATTGGCGCGAGGGATGAACTGGCTAGTCGCGCCAAGGCTAAAACATCTGTTTTTAGGGTTTTTTAGAGGAAATGTTCTTAAGGAGAATGTTTGTCCTTAGGCAAGAGGATACCATGAAGGTGGTTTCAGGACATTTTACTGTTCACAGGTCACGGGAATAGTCCTCCAATGTATGGGACGAGGGATTGCAGGGACGGTGACAAAATGCTGTGTAACAGATGCCCCCTAAAGCATGAGGTCCGAGAGAGAGGGAGGGGTGAAATGCTTTATGAGAACGTGCCCAACTGAAAACACTATCGTCGGAAGATTTGCAAATGCAAATACAACTGATATATCTGATACATGATATGTGGTATGGGCGCAGCCATCCATAATAGAGTGTACAATAACCGGGATCCAAGCTGTGGATGCAGCCATCCAACAAAGAAGGATCAACAAGTAGACTCAGGTATAGTCGCAACCATCCAATCAAATGAGTCATGTAACTAATCATGATAATCCACAAAGAATCTACAGCCTGGATTTTATCAAACAAAATCCAGGGTCTTTTGCTCCATCTCGACCCGAATAGAGTACAAGTCTGAGCATGTGAATAAGTGAGCTAAAGTCGAACATGCAAGAACATAGTCTGATTACCAGCCAATAATGAAAGCTGTTAACAAACGCGAGAGGAACCACCAATAATGAGGATGGACCTCAAGTTACTATAGATACAATCCACAGAATGTGAATAGTGAGCTGGCGTCGAACATCCGCAGAATCATTCGATCGAAGGCCAATAATGAAAACCTTGCGTTGAATGCGAAGAACCTGCCATTGAGGCATGCAGGCTCCAAGGTACCTAAAGGGAGTCTCTAGATTAGCTTCCTAGATAATGAGATGAAGTCGACAGGAAGTGACCTTGATCGAAGGTGGGCCATAGTGTTTCACACATCATCGACGCGAGACAAAGGAACATGATGTTTGCGAATCAAGATCAGTAGAGAATTCAGAGGGAGGTTGAAAACTGTAGAGGCCAACTTATCTTGAACATATCGGCGGCACGACACTGCATTTGGTAGTATTTGACATCAAAGGATCTGAGGTCATGATGACGTGGCAGAGAGCAGATGAGCGGTCAAAAGAGATTACCCAAACCCACGGAGGCAAGCAGATAACGAGATGAGATGTCCCCAACCCGACACGAATGCAGACAAGTGCCATGTTCAGGAGCGACATACTGCCGACACGACGGTGATACTGTTTCCATTTTCCCCCACCATTTCTGGTGAGTACCCTAATTATTTTTGGAAACAAGCTTGAAGGGGATAGCATATGCTTGTGATATAAGTTTTTCCTTCGGACAAATCCAACCTAGTACATTTAACGAGCCCTAGGAAGGAGGAACTCGAGTAACGTCATTACGACGGAGTCCGATGTCATCAGTTTTTAACAAGTCTGCCAAAGGAAGAACTCGGTGTCTTTTCATGTTTAGAGAGTTTTAAAAGACAACAGAAAAGAAAACTCCAGCAGTCCCTTTTCATAGATAGTCTCGCAGATACGAAAAGGTAGAAAACTATGTCTGAGAGAACCTCCTAGTCGCGATAGGCTAGGGTATTCCTTTTTCATAAATAATATATCCTAGTCCGAAAAAGGGGTAAACATATATTGGGTAGATATCGCTTCGCAGCCAATTTAACGAACACAAAATGACAAGCGACTCGACAATATTTTTAGTTTTAGAGAGTCAGAAAAGAGCTGAAAGTTGACTCCTCCTGGAGGAACGAGTGGTATAAAGGCTAGCAACTGGTTCCGGTGATGGTGGAACTACTCAAAACAAGATAAAGGTCAAGAGGCTGGCTAACAAGACCACTCATCGCAGCGGTTCCTCAGGAATGGGTAAAAAAACCAAGTGAAGGCATATGATCTGCCAAGCAGATAGTGACGATGGAGTGAGAAAACCAAGGCTCATCTGGAAAAAACAGGCTGATAAAATGGCAATCACGAGAGGCAAAATGGGAAAGGTTTCATTTTTACACAAGCTTGAAATCAGGAAACTCTGCTTGAAGTTGGTTTCATTTTTACACAAGCTTGAAACAAAGATAAACTATGCTTGAAACCAATTTCATTTTTACACAAGCTTGAAACGGAAACAAACTATGCTTGAAATGTTTGCATGCCCCCATCATGGTGACTCATTTCGAGGTACATGCCCCCTAAGCTTAATTCCATATGAAAGGCAGATGGAGTGAAGGTTCAAGTTACAAGATCAAGAGAAAGACTCGACTGCTGGATCTTCAATTTATGTTTCGATTTCTAGGCCCTATCGAATGCTGGATCTCATAAAACCTCTAAATGCAAACTACATGCTACAAAACATCATTTTGTTCAATGAAGAGCTATCTACGGGAGAGTTGAGAGCTTTTCAAACGACAACAAAACGAAAGGCACAAAAACATCCACTACTGTTTCCAATGCAAGCTAATGAAACTAGAAAACTTATCTCTTAGAGTTATATAACACTAGTAATGCAAAAGAGCTTTCAATTTTCACTGGGCTAATCAAAATGCAAAGAAATTTGTTTTTGTGTTTTTCAATATTTTAGAGCAAATGCACTAAATGAATGAAAAAAATAATGAAAACACCAATTCGAGAAATGACAGTGAGAGAGCTGAAACAAACAAGTTCGCTCAATACAAACGCATGCAATCAAGACTCAAACTGATGATGAAATCCCTCAAAGCGAAGAAGAATCTCGAAAAATACTCACACAAACCGTGTAATCTAGGCTTGGAGTGACACAAAGCGAAACTTGAATGAAAGAGAGAACAATCACTCAACTAACACAATGATACAATGGAATCCAGCAAAATGAATGCAAAGAAGCAAAAACGAAGTTGATCGGGAAAGCAAGGACCCAAAACTCCCACGGGAGGCTCAACACACTGAAGCACCTAGAAGCCCTAGGGCTAGAATGCAAAATTGATAGTAAAGGGAAAAAAACCAGAGGACAAGGACCAAACACAGTCAACAATGACTTCAAGGCACTCAATCAATCAGAAAAATGACACCAGGACCAAAACTCAAGCTCAGAGAGCCCAAAAGCAAGCAAACCCTAACGCCAAACAGAGTTGGCGTGCCTGTTTGGCTGTAATCTGTGCCAAAAAAGCGTTGGCGCGGGGGCCTAACTAGCAACAAGCGCTAGTTGGCGCGACTGTCAAGAGCTAAACCACGCCAATCGAGTTTACTATGGGAAAAAGATGAAAAAGGACAAACAGAGACTGAATCTGGTCTTCTGGGGGCTGAACAGGGGTTTGACACCAAGGGAGGTGAACTAGAAGAGCAAATAAATCAATCAAAAGCCAAAAAAAACCAAAAGAGGAAAGACTAACTCCAACTAACTCCCCAATGGAGTCGCCAAATTGTTGAGGAGGTAAATCCCCTCTGGGGACAGAGGCGATCCCACTAGCCCAGATCGGGTCTAGCAACAATCAAGTCACACAATGACGAGTTCCTAGTTACAAAAAGACAAATATCACGATGAGTAGCCTACCTCAAATCCCACGCAGTTGTCATTGGAGAAAAGATAATGTTTCCTGTCCATCGCTTGACAGATCACAATCCTTCCATTCGACACGTCCAGACACCTATACACATGTAGGGAAATGACAACAAACAATGTAACATCTAAAGCATGTAACTATATATCAGTCAGAGAGGATATAATTCATTGCATTACATAAAGAAATGAACACATGAATGGAACCAAAATTAGAGTCGCTTATATTATAAATGACAAAAGGGAGATTACAACCAAATGCTCTGACGCTATGATATTCCTTCAGTGGGGCTTGCAGTGGAGCGTGTCTCAGCAAAGCCTGTCAGGAATCTGGATGAAGCTCTCTCTCTTACAGGATTCTCTTTGGCTTAGCTCTCAATAGTTGCCCAGTTATAGTTTCCTTCCTACAAGTTCAGCTAGCTTGCTAATGGAGAGGGCAAGCTTTTATAGATGGAGGAAAGGAAGTTGGGATCCCTATAATAATGGGATAGGCCCTTAGGAAGGTTCCATGATAGGTGGAAAACCACTTCTATACATGGAGATCCGGAGCCAAACCACTCAACTCCTTTTGATGATTCATTCTGGAGTTTGTTAGAATCAAACTTCCGCCATTTATTTTTAAAAAATATCCCTTAATAAGCTTGGCGCGAGTGAAACACAGGGACAGAGCACCAGTTGGCGCGCCCTCTAGTGTGGATTTCCCCCATTGGCGCGAGGGATGAACTGGCTAGTCGCGCCAAGGCTAAAACATCTATTTTTAGGGTTTTTCAGAGGAAATGTTCTTGAGGAGAATGTTTGTCCTTAGGCAAGAGGATGCCATGAAGGTGGTTTCTGGAAATTTTACTGTTCACAGGTCACGGGAATATTCCTCCAATGTATGGGATGAGGGATTGCAGGGACAGTGACAAAATGCTGTGTAATAATAGGGTAGCATGACAAGAGCAGCAACCAAGGTGCATAACAACAATAAGAAGTTCATCATATGAAGTCTTCAAGTGGGCAACACTGCATACAATCATTGTAAAGGTATCATTATACTTAGTCATTGTAAATACATTATTGTACAAATTGTACTAGTGTCTATTTGTCAAGGGTTAAAGAGGCAGTGTTGGGAGGTTTAGGATCATCATTAGGTGGTTGTGTCAAAGTTGGGGTTATTGTCTAGTATATATTCTTCTTCTGCATCATTCTATATCATTGTAAAGTGGACCATTTTCCCTGGTACGGGAGTCCGTTCTTCTTTTATTCTTCTATAGGGTGGTAGGGTGGTGCTAGGGTGAGTTGCAGCTCATTGGATGTTGGGGCATCCGTTCAGTTGAATATTGAAGAATCTCGGGCGTTGGAGCGTCCATCCAGTGGGAGCTGGAGAAGAATGCTTTTCTAGATTCTAAGAAGTTGGAGCTTTATTTTCAATTGGAGTTGAATATTAAAGAATTATTAGAAAAGCATTAGGTGGTTTTTGTCTAGGAGTGGGTTTCCACCTTAAAAAATGTGTGCATTTGTGTTCCTCTTGTTTGCTGCTATCATTGTACAAACACTGATAATAATTGAAGATTAACTAATGCTCTAATTGAAAGGAATACCGATTCACCCCCCCTCTCAATATTTCCAACAGTTAGTGTGTAAAGGTTATTGTAAAGACTCCCCATCTACACAAGAATAACAATGGAATGCTGAGAAAAATGTGCAATATATAAAAACCTTCATAATAAGGATCTTGAGATATTTATAGACCTTATATCTGCAAAAGAAAACTGGGATAGGTTGCATCTCATGTAAGAAGGTAGCAACAATGCAGAAAAGGAGAAGAAAAATAAGAAGAGGAAAAAGTATTGTAAAAATAAAGTGTTGAATTAAATGAGACCTGTTATGCTAATGTGAGTGTACCTAATTCTCATGAAGAAAATATAGATGAACATCAATCTAGGTTAGACTTCACATTGGCTAAAATACACAAACTTGAAAATGAGAGCATATACCATACGAAATTGTTGTATATGTGATGAAAGATAACATGAGTTTAAGGAGGAAATTATAAACCTAAAGACATAGCTTGAAGAAGTAGTGAAAATAGAAGAGGCGATGAGCAATCGATTAAAGGAGAAATAAGAACAGTGTGAAAAATTAGAGGCTGAGGCTGAGAACAGTGTGAAATATTATAAGAAAAAACTAGAGTGTGTAAAAAGCTAGAAGAGGAGGTTGGCTCCATGAATGACTTAGAAAACTAGTGCAGTAGATCAAAGCCAACCATATATGATAATGAAGAAGCCCTGAAAATACCCATAGGAGAGGGAAAAGTAGCATGATTAACAGGGAAACAAACAAAGGCAATGAAAAGAATGAGCCGAAGAAAATTCTCTTTGTAAAAAGGCCATTTGCTCCTGGAGATGAATTGATCAAATTTGAAAGATCCCAAATGAGATTCTTTGTTCCCTTGAAAGAAATAAAGTATTTTTCTTACCATGAACCTGGACATGTAGCAAAAAATTGTAAGAGAAATAAAATCAATACTAATCAATATAAGATGAAACAAACAAGAAGGATCCCTAAAGCAAGAAAACAGCGAAGATACTCACCCACTAGGTATGAAAATCATTTCTATGGATATTTTTACTTGTATAATGGATTTGGACATAAATCTATTGAATGAAAAATGTATGCAAAGAATAAGATGAGCATAGAAGACACACAAAATTTCCAACATTTCCTGGTCATATAAGGTGATATTTATGTAGCAACCTTTGCCACATGGCCAAACATTGCAAACTAAAATCTACCCTAAAAAAGTATAAACAAAAGATGGAGGCCACTGCAAGTAGACCAAACAATTAGCCAAAAATAAATGCAGATAAAATAACGAAGCACACTAAAGTGTGGAAGAGGAAGAAAAATGAGTAGCCAGTGACTTCAAAGAATCAAAGTCAGCTTGGTCTTAGGGGGAGTTTCTCAAGAAAGCAATAAAAAATCTTGTTTATGACAACATTAAAGAAGCAACATCTTATGGGGAGAGCGGTCCCATTAATGCTGATTGGAGACATGTCAATCAAGTAGATGTTAGTATAAAATATTTAAATAAAATTGAGTAGAGCCAAAGAAATCAAATAAAGTTGAAGTCATTATTAATACATCTGCAATGAAGATGGATAACAGAGTCAACTTGGAAGTAAAGTGCAACCTCCACTAGTAATATTACTTTCTCTATACAGAAAGGGCTTGAAGATATTGTATGTTGTCACATCTAAGGATCACACATTAACAATATTAAAGCCATTTGAAATGCAATGGTTGACACCCATGGACCAAAGAAATTTAGAAGTTGATGATGTTTTTAATCAAAATTGAAAATGAAAAACCTCTAAAGTTTTTAGATTGTTCATATATTGTTAACTTGCATGGTAAATAAAAGTATTGGAGGAAAGTGTGGATTCACCAATAGCTTCTTGAAAATATACTGCATATGTTGGAATTAATTTAATGAAAAGGAATAAGAAAGAAATAATAAACCTTTCTGCTATTCATGAACAAGGATACAAGAAGGAGTATTACATATGGCATATGATTGTTATAGCTGAAAGTCAACATTTGATCATATCACACATTGGTATCAAATATATATAGGAAATGTGTATCTAACCTATCATCATCAAAAGGGTAATACTGGAAAAAATATGAATTAGGATTGTACCTCGTACAAGCTATTCAAATGTATACACAAAGATAAAGTATCTTCTAATTCAACCACCACAAGAGTTTACTAGTCCCCATATTTTATGAAGAAGGTGAAGATATGGATTGTATAAATAAGAAATGTGCTTAAAGAACATGAGGATATCATGACATTTAGATGATATATAGTATAAAAATCAATGTAGAATGAGAGAAAGGATGCTTGAAGAATTTGAAATCTAGGACATCCAAGACATTGATGATGAGCATATAGGGAAAGGAAGACCAAAATAAAAGAGAGGGAACAAGATATATTTATTTTTCATCTCTGAAATTATTTTAAACTGAAACTAAGACTTCATATATATATATATATATATATATATATATATATATATATATATATATATACAACAATGATTTAGTTTTCTGGAACAATCTCATTGTGGAGTTCTTTGTAATTCTCTTTGAACATTACAAGTTTTCGCAGGTACTTTTTCCTGAAGAGGAAAGCATTAGTGTTGGAGTGCATGCTTGAGAAAAATCCAAGGGAGATGAGACAATATTGGAAATAAATAATTAACAACACATTGAATATATGATTAGAACAAAAAATTGAAATAGATAAGGGTGAACCCTACACTAAGTGATTGCAAAACTACTCTCAAAGTTACATATGTAAACAAGCTAAAATTAGTGTGATACTTGTAACTTAATAGGGGCATATGAAGTTAAATAAAAACAAAATGGGACAGACAGATCAATAACACTTAAAGCACGTCTTTGAAGAAGGGAATCCAATGTTTTTTCATCTCCAATCCTTCAAGAAAACATCTCTCAAAGAAAAGGGAAACCAAAAGTGATACCTACACTTTGAGTTAAGTTGAATAATGTTAAATCAAATGTTTGTGATGTGTCAACGTGTTTTCCTCTGTTAGAGATTGTGAAAGGCAGAGGAGTAGAGGTTATGGAGTTCAGTGACACATAGTAAACACATAGGGCCTTGTTTTTTCTCTCCCAATGCACGTTGTTTGGATATAGTTGTTGACTATATGCTGGTGATTCAGGATGTCATTACCCTCAAGTATTTCCCTCAAGGACTACCAAAGTGAGTGCCAAAGTTCAATGACCCCTATCAAATCCTAAAACACATTGGACAATAAAGAAATATTAACTGGGTAGATATTTATTGGTAGAGAACATGACATTATGGGGTCAAGAGTGCTTGATGGAATGGATGGAAGAATTATGCTAAAAGTGACAGAAGAAAATATTTTAAATTCGATGCTCAAATATGTTGGTGGAAGGCCAAAAGTGTCATACAATCGTAGGACCTTTTAGATGAAAACCATATGCTTGAATTTCTAGGAGCAAAGACTAATCAACAAGGCTTATGCCAAGTATCTGCAGTAATAAACTTTGTGATACCATTTCGAAAGCCCACACAATTTTATTTCTCAGAGTGTTCGATGCATTGACAACAAGAATAATTTGAATGTTGGTGCAATGAGAGCAAGCATATTGGAGTTGATAACAGGGAACAAATGAATTTGTGGAACGTTATTTTATGTAAGGACGTAAAGGTGTGCATTATTATAAGAGGCAAACAAGTATGGAGTGTAAACACATATTACAAATATAGAAATATGTACTAAGAGGTAGGGATGGCAGAATAGGAATTGTGTATTCAAGGGAAACTACTATGTATTGAAATTGCTAAGTATAATGAGTTTTTGGAGACTAGTCAAATGCCAAAGTCGATGAGTATCAAATTGCATAACATAATGGTGGAGTAACGTATCTGAGCCAAAATGAAAAACAACATTAACAATATGGAATTACCTGTCGAAGTACATTACAAGGTCTAGTAGAGATAACGATGGCACAATTATGGTTTCTTTGGAAGTCATGGAAATATTATGAGAAGTAGACTCGATTTTTCAGGTTTGCGTTAAGAGATGCGTTACAATAGTTTGGTGCACTGTTATTATTATTTCATTTTTTTTGAAATAAAAAATATAAATTTAGAACTTTTCAATGATATCATCATTAGTGTGCTAACATACGTTACACAAATCTGAAGTATGTTAGACCTACAAACTCAATGAATTCAAGGCAACTACATAGCCAATGTGTTATTGTCTAGTTGTGCATTAGTGCTAATATAAGTTTTTTTAATACTGTTTGGTATAACATTGCTTTGAATATTTGTTATATGTGGACAAGAAGGTGGAGACACGTTATTGAATGTTTTATTATATGTGCACAATATTTTTTTCCAGGGAAAAAAGGTGAACTCTTTAGTAAGTGAATACAAAGTTACAATGCACATGCATTTAAGCATTCAAAAGTGATAAAAACTTCCCTTCTAGAAAAAAACCGAGGATGGATTTTACAGTAGTGCTCAAGAAGCCACTGAACATGAGAAAACCAAAAACATATTAAAAAATAATATAGTGTAAATCAGGCCTCTCCAGAGAAGATAAAACAACCTAGATAATACATAAACATGTCCCCAAAAAGACACATAGTGTTTATCCAAAAAATGTGAAACAAAACTTGTAAACGAGTTTGTGACCAACCGCCACAGAAGAGGAATAAAGTGATAAAGTAGCAACATGAAATAAAATGTTTACATAAAACTACATGAAGGCAAGAGTCTGCCCAGTAGTGTAACCATCCATGACAGATAAAACAAAAAACCATGAAGTAAACGAACCACCACAAAAAAAAACAGAGGAGCATGGAATTTATATGTTGAAGTGTTTTTTGTCCGACACACAGACTCCGTCTCCCTCTGTTTCATTTATGTTCCATCTCTCCATATCCTACTGAATACCCTCCTTACATAGGAGGTTTGCCGAAGTGTTTCGTTCCCTGTAGATATGACACACAGATATAAAATCAAAAGATGACTTTAAAAGTTGTGTTTCGTCGAGATTTGTTGAACCAATTAATGACATTTTTGGAGTCCCCAAACATTTGGACCTTGACAATATCCATATGTGTAAGCCAACAGAGAAGCAATTTAAGAGAAAGTAACTCAACCATGTTTTTTTTCCCAGGGCCAATACCCACAGAGGCCTTAAGAGTTTTATTTTGTGATAAATGAATCACCAGACCCGAACCACAATGATTGTGTACATTTGAGGCCTCGTCAAAGTATTGCCAAGGCATATTCGGATTAATCTGTTATGGGATGATGATGCAAGGATTCTAAGTGGTAATATTTTTGGAAATGTGTTCATAGATCGAGACATATCAGCCGCCACCAAACTTGGGATGGAAATTGTATCTTTAAATGCCTTTATTCCTCGTCAGCCAAAGTCCCCAGGTAATAATCAGAGGAATTATTTTGAAATTTGCATCCGAGACCTTATTACACCAATTTTCTAGGCATCCTAAACTAACGAGATGTGACATTTAGTTTTAATATTTAGAAGGGAGAGGGAGGAATCCCAAACTTTGATGGAAAAAAAGTAGTTTAGAAAAATGTGGATCGAGCACTCCTGTGTGGCTTTACAACTGGTACACTAGCCATGAACCTGTTTCATCCGCTTTTTTACATTGCCCCATGTTGGGTTTTTGTTTCTTAGGAAACACCAGAAAAAAGGTCTAGACTTGGAGAGACTGTTTAACTTCCACATAATTTTGTGCCACCAACCTAGGGAACCCCTACTGTTGTTCTCCATCAGATATTTATGGCCAAATTTTGGAGCATAGGAACCATTAGGAGAAAAAACCTAACGAAGATTGTCAGTCTTGTATGAGATTCTAAAATTTGTGTACCTTAATTCATGGGTATAATTCAACCATTCCTTATCCCACTGTGGCTCCAACTGAAGATCATCCCCAAATTTCCACCCTTGAGCCCAAATAGACGTGGTCTCAGGTTTTGCAACCTAGGAGAGATGATGAATTCCTTTTGAATGAATGGACTCAAACAACACATAGGAGAGAGCGTAAGATTCGTTACAACCCACCCATGGGTCACTTCCAAGGGCAAGGATCTCCCCATTGCCCACATGCCACGCCAAACCGAGTTCCACCAAACTGAAGGAAATTATAGTGGCTTTCCAAATCACCGAGAAGGTTGCAATGTCCTTCACTGGGTATTGGATCCAATCCTCTAGAGGAGTGGGGTCAATGTATTTTCACCTTACCACTGTAGTCCACATATTGTCTTTTGTGATGATCCTCCATCCTGATTTTGCAGCTAAAGATTTTGCAAAATTTTGGAGCTCCTTTATCCCCCAACCTCCCTCTCCTTTGGACAGGAAATTTTTTCCCAAGTAATCCACAGGATCACCTGCTCCTCCTTAGTCTCAGCCCAAAGGAAGCGACTGCATATTTTCCTAAATTTAGATAGAACCCCCTTGGGGACCCAGGTGAGTGCTATCCAGTAAACCAGGATGGCGATAAAGACTGATTTTATAAGAACTAGTCTCCCAACCCTTGACAACCATTTGAAGATCCATTGATTAATTATTTTCTCAATTTTAACTAGTAGCCAATTCCAATCCTGATTTTTGTAGGAGTCTGGTTTAATGTAAAAGCCCAATTATTTTAAGCTATCCCCCATTAGAGACACTTTGAAAGGCAACAACACCACAATTCTATATAGGTCCCCCGCCTAGCCCCTCATAAGCTATAGAAGGATTTTTAGCATTAATAATAATCCTTGTAGAGAAAAAGAACCAAATAATTTTTCAGCTGAAGCACCTCCTCCCTGAAGTCATTGATGAAAATGAGAATGTCAACAAAAAATATTAGATGAGAGATAAAAAAATTTGTGGCCACTTCAATACCTTCAACTCACCATTCCTTTTCGCAGAGAGAAGGAGTTGGCTGTGCCCTTCAGCAGAAAGTAAAAATAGGAGGGGAGAAAGAGGGAAACCTTGTATGAGGCCTCTTTGGCTGGAGAAGAAAGGAGAGGCATCCCCATTTATGAAAACGACAAAGGACACATTAGTTATACATCCCATTATCCAATTTGTGAATCCATTACAAAACCCTAAATGTGTTAGGAGTAAACGACGCAGATACATCCAACTGATCCTATCATAAGCCTTTGATAGATCAATCTTTACAATCATTCCTTTATTTTTATATTTCTTGATGCTATGCATCAATTCCCGGGCCACCCCAATTGCTTCAAGGATTTGTCTACCATCTAGAAAAAAAAATCGTTCTTTAGAGATATTTGAGGATAAAATTGGTTTTAGACAGATAGCAATAATCTTGGCTATAATTTTGTAAATACAGTTACAAAGATAAAGAGGTCTGGAGTATTCAAAAGAGCCTAGAGCATCCTTCTTAGGAAATAGGGCAATGAAGGTTGAGTTAAAAGGCTCATGTATGCCACCCCTAGCTCTGAATTCCTCCGCCACCTCCACGAGATCATCCCCAATGTGATCAAAGAAAGGCTAGTAGAATTAAACTAACCATCCATCTGGTCTAGGGTTCTTGTCCTTTTGCATTGTCTTCAAAACATGTTCTACCTCCAATGTTTATTATATGTGCATGATATATATTATGTTAATACCATGCACCTTTGATTATCCATATGGTGTAGTCTTATTATTATTATTTTTTTTCTAAGTTAAGTTAAATCTATTAAAAAGAAGAAATAGTGTACATCGTGGCCGTAGCCTATGCATTGCCCAGTAGATGTGGCATGATCAGAAAAAAGACTGTTTGAGGACTGCCCACATGGGGAAACCAGTCCAAACATAGAGCATTCAGTGAAAAACGCTGCCCACGCAGGGGTAACAGCCTTAGAAACCAGTATCTCAGACAGAAACTACATGATATCAGTACAAAATACTCAAGTTTAGCCCCCGAAGTCTAGGACTTGACATACACATAATTTTAGAATATAAAAGGATTAACTATCATGAGGATGAGGTGGTTCTTCAAGGATGAGGCACCTGTAAGCCTCCATATCATCATTCGCAGCTGGCTTGTCCGCATGAGAGGCAGTGCCTTGCATGGTGCGTCTCGTTCGATGCGAACCAACATCCTCGTCAATTGGTGCCTTCTCTTTGTGCTTATCCTCCTTCTGAATCTTCAAAGCCTCGTCCTGAGTAGACCCCACATCCTTCCCTCCTGAGTGTGTGCCTGCAACAACTATCTGAGGCTCTTCCTGAAATGAGACAGAGATGGTGGCAATTATTCTAGGATGGTTCAATGTGCTTTTGAAAGAAAAGTGGGCTGTTTGAGGCAAGTTTGAGGCGAGGGAGGCAGGGGAAGTTGGAGCGGAGGAGGCCATTCTGTGGCTGGTTGAGTGGGATCTGCCTCTACTACTTCTGGTATTCGGATACCTACCAGCGAAGTACTCAGAGGATGGGGACGAAGTATCAGAGCTGGAAGAAGAGGGAGCACGCTGAGGACGACCTCTGGTGTTGCCCCTCCTATAGCGCATGTGATGACGAAGTCTAGGCATGGTTTCACTCTCAGAAAGGGGCGTACGCGAATGCGAGGGAGCAGTGCGAAGGGGTGGCAAATGAATGGAAAAATCAAGGGTAACAGAGCTGAGGTTGCAGAGTCCGTTTCGAGAGATATGGATTCTGTCTCCCAGCTCAAGATAGCAAGCAATTATACAACGATGACCAATAAAAGTTCGGGAACAAGGATTCATAGTGGTTGGAGAGAAAAAGCTTTGCAACAGAGGAGGAGGAGACATAGAATGAGCTCGTTTCTCTTCCATATTGAAATTCAAGTTGCAGATGCTTCGCTGAGCTCTCGACTTTAATGATCCATAAATGTGATCTGAATTCAGCTGCAGAGAATTTTTTATGGAGGCGGAAGAAATATCTTGGCCATCGGTCAAATTTAAGACATTCTGGTTGACAACCCAGAGGCTTATGAGGCTTATGGCCAAGTGTCTCAGCCACTTGCCAGCCCCATGTCCTATCGCATTAAACCTCCGTCTCAACACCCGCATCCGGGGGGTGTAGTCTTATTACAACATACCATGATATATATTATTATTAAACAATATAGACTCATGGAGGGGTCACATGACACGTTAATAATTTTTTATAACTTGGAACCTTCGACCAAGTTTTGTGGATGTACTATAGTAGATATGAATGGTAGTACTCTTAATGGGTGGTAATTTTTTTGTTTTTTGTTTTTGTTTGTTTGTTTGTTTGTTTTTGTTTTTGTTTTTTGTTTTCTTTTGTTTTGTTTTGTTTTGTTTTGTTCAGCGGAAAACTGACATAATATGCTGTGTTATGGTATAATTATTATTGAGTTATATGAATTGTGTTGTAGTATATTGCTGAATTGTATGATATATATATATATTCTCGACAACTAGAATCACCAACCAAATCTATGTAAAATGACATCAAAACTAAAGTACAAAATCGATTGGACAAATTTGATTTTAGAGCAAGCACATTTCACCCACATTTAAGTATAAATCATCAAATGGACAGGCTACCTTTTCATAAAGTCCAAAATTCATTTATGTTTTAGATTATGGTTCAATCAAAATGCCATACAAAGAATGGCAGTTCACCAATCATTGCATTTTTGTATTCTAAATTTATACCCTTAAATAATTGTGGCTTCGATAGAAAAGACTGCAACAATCCAATGCTTCCATGAAAACTGATGTCGTACTGATCCTATCATAAGAATTTTCTTTCAATAAACATTATAGTTGTGTTATATGGTATGTTGCATTGATTTATTGAAGACCGTTGGTGAACTTGACATAAATTATGGTTTTATGCCCTAATTTCACCCATGACTGTTGCCCCTGTGTGCGCTGCAGATTATCATATGGGAAGATTATTATGTGGTATTAGCATGCTATATATTGAGAAAGTTATTAAAAGTGATTTCTTATGTAGATTGCAAGATCGTATTGTGTCACCAAAATTTAAATATGGAACAAAGCTTTTAATTGATAAGTAGGTTATGTTGCACAACTCTAATAAAAACAAGAGTCACCATCTATATTTGTTGGCGGATTCCCAATGAGCATATTGAAGAGGGAAATCTAAGAAATCTCATACATTATGTCACTGCATTCACTGCATTCCCGCATCACTATTTCCCATTAGCTCTGCTTGTTGGTGGGAGTAATCACATTCTTTATCACCCCTATGAATCTATGGCCTCTGTGTGGGTTTCCTCCAAGTGAATTTATTGAATTGTTGGATGGACTCACAACTCGATATTAATACAACTAATGGATTCATTAATTGACACCTATTCCCAATTGTTTACTTTCTCTGTTGTTGGTATCATGAAATTGGTGGAAATTGTTCAAGGGCAACGTTCTTATGTTGTTGGTTCATTAATATGCTGTAATTGTTTATTGAAATTCCAACGTAAATCCCCATGTGAATGTATGATGGATTTTAGTGATATTCTTCTATTTAATAGTTGTGTGTACCATATCTTATAGCCATACGTTTGGATTACCTCTACGTGGTTGTTTTATTCCTGGTTGTATTAAAAAAGGGTTCAAATTTCTATTGGCTCGATGGTTTGAGTGATAGCTTGTTATAACCAAGCAAGTCCCTATAACCAACACATGAATCTTGTTATTTAACATACTTGGGAGTGAATGCTATTTGGCCAATAGATTTAGATTCATTATATTATGCGAATCAAAGACATTGTTGGGTTTTGTTCCAGATATATGCAACTAGTGAGATCACCATCAAGTTCATCTTCAATGGGTACATTCAAAGAAAAAAGTGTTAATCTGCTAGAGCACATACATATGCTTGTAAGTGAAGAGAAGAGTGTTAACCTATTTTTATTCTTTGGGGAGACTTCTAATTGACTAATTGCTTGAAATTATATTGGACGTGCATGAATGATGTATTGATTTATAATTGGATGAAATGTTGGAAGCTTGTGGAGTTTTGTTTGGTTGGTAGAGTGCCTTTGCATTTTGACTTGAGCATTGGTCTTGGAAATGTTAGCAAGTAGCCCAAGCTTGAAAACAAATCTCATAAACCTACAGGAGGGAATAAATTTCAAAGGAATATATATATCTTTAATTTGGATATAAATTCTATGTTCGAGCTAGTAATTATATATTTCCTAAATTATTCACAATGATTAGAAAAGGAAAATTTATTGATATGTTTGGTCAATAGACATACCATCCAAATTGATTTGCTCTCAGTTGATAGGGCCTAGGCCTTTTATTTTTACTTAAGCCATCAATTGTTGCAGAAATACACATAATTGTGTCGAAAGAAGGTCCATATTTAACAATATACCTTTAGGCTTACATGCTTATAGACAATCAAGAAGTTTACACAACCACAAACTTTTGGGAATTTCCAACCCCCTTACATTCGTTAGAGAAATTTTGAGGTATAAAATGGGCCTCCCAAGTAATATTATAAAATAATAGTGGAAATGATAAAATATTATTAGATTACCTCATCAAGTTTTGGAATTTAACCTTGCCATGGTGTTATTTGGAGAGACCTCTCTTGATATTTGTTGGAAAGTATTTTGATATTTAACCGAAAAAATCACGTACTATTAGAAGCAGGTAATTCTTGATCATTTTCCTTTTCATTTGATCCAAATTATTTAGATTTTGATTCATATTTGAGGTATATTTTTTAATTTTCAATGGGGGCCTACGCATATGTTGTTTTGTTTCTCACGGGTAGCATATGGGTGGCCATATATGCTATTTACCTTAAGGAAAGTCACACGCACACACAAGATTTTCCTTAAGAGAACCTATGCAAGTGAGCATCCTCTTTGTGTAATAAATATTCTAACCCATAAATGCTTGATTGATTGTAGAATGCCATTAATTAGAGATAGAGAGAAAATGAAGAAGTGGTTAATGATGTGCTAGATGACTTGAAGGCCATGGAAGCCGTCTAGAATTATGACTTACTCAAGTTTTTCTTAATGCCAAATATGCACGCCCAAAGGTGTTTGCTCCAATTCCTGATTAACTATTAGAACCCTGATCAAGATTGATTCATGGTAGACGATGAGCTGCTGAGGATCGAAGTGGAGGATATATACTTTATCATCAACCTCTCTTGATGAGGTGAGGTAGTGAACTTGAAGGCCAAGTTTGCAGGAGTATTGACCATCGAGGGTTATGTCAATGTCTATTGTGTTAAGGGCACCTAGAAGTTTGGGACCCAAATCCCAATTAGGAACACACAAAGTCCGAGGATCAAGATTATATTCTTTACTATATCTCAAGTGGCTTGCTCAAACTCACTACCAAGTATCAAGAACACAAATGTTTATTATAGTAGACTGCTTATGATCAACTGTATTTGATTGGTGTACAACACTATTAACTAGTATGAAAAATCAATTAAGATATTAAAAAATTGGAAAAATGAAACAAATTGGGTATGTAAGTATCTTGTGCTCATTATTTTTTGAGCAAGTTCTCGAAATTTTCCCAAGGTGGAAATTTGTGTGTGTGTGTCTGTGTGTGTGTGATATCGATTATTAAATGAGACACTACTAGTTATGAATCTAGATGAACCACCAAAGACTAAATTCCAAGTGATATGGCTTTTTAAAGTAGTTCAATAATGACACAATAATCAGTGATATTATTGGTTGTAGTACTAATACAAGCACCTCTAGATGTAATCAACTAGCCAATTCGAAAATAAATCACCCAGGCTATAGAAGCTACGAGTTAAATATGATGATTGGCATAATCAATAAATCCTATAAAGGTTGGATCATCAATAGAAATATATCAAGAATGTTAAAAGCATAATAAGTAAAATCGAAGAAAATCCAAAATTGACCTATGCTAAACTACTTATGTACATCAATTTATGAAAGAAAAAAATGCTTAAGTAAAGCTAATCAAGCGTAGTACTTATTTAGAAAAAACCCATTTTCAGTATCACTTACCATCATATCCTCAAGTTCATATGCGGATTTTTTAAGTACATGCCTCCTAATGTAAATATCATACCACATTTGCTTAAACTTGCCTGCCACTAAAGTGTCTTTATCATGGGAATGGACCAAAACAAGATCTCCCTTAGAGAAAATACGAGGGTGAATAAAATTATCATATTGGATGTTGACACATTATTGGTGCACTTCATTAGTTGTAGTAGCATCTCAAACTTTCTCTTGTAGTAGCATATTGATGTTTCTCCTTAAGATGCTTTAAATGAACAAGGTGCTTCTCCAAACTAGAATTGTCAGGAAGGAGATCGACTACTAATATAAGAAATTAAATCTCACATTCAGTCGAGATAATTATTTTTACTCAACAAATGAGTTGGATAATAGTAAACCCCATAGAATTCTTAGTTGAGATTTGATATTCCAGAGTGCAGGATAACACGATGTGCCAGTTGGTTTTGCTTGCGTTAATAGTTTGTTGTTGAATGATTTTCAAGGACTTACTGCCCGCCTCTTCTTGATAATTTTCTTGGGGCTAATATGGAGAGGATTTCTCCTTATTATCTCACTTATTCATTTGATTCTACACATCCATTCATACATTATGAGGAGTACATACTTGAAGTGAATTCAAACAGAAATTAAAGAAAAGGGCCCATATTTTTAGAGAAATTTAGAATGATTTCATTCATTCAAAGATTATAAAGAGTCATAGGAGGACATTCATGAGATTTACTGTTCATTCAAAAGTATAGAAACCACAAAGAATATGCAATCTCAAAAATAGCTCTCTACGAGAGTCAAAAAATAATATTATAGACTTTAAGTTTGAGTAGAGTAAGTACCTAAATAACTTTACATAATACTGATACTTAAATGTAAAAGTAAAGGAATTCATCCCCAATGAACTAGGATTGGGCTCTCGTGGACCAAATAAGAAGTGATAATCTAGAAGAAAAAGAGAAAGCCTAGTTAGGGACCGAATTTACAAATATATTTGACAATTCATAAATCTGGATGATTAAATACTTAGAAGAAAGAAAGGGAACTGCTTCAGATATAATAGAGAATAGTCATAAAATTGTAGAAGGATTGATGAGTGGAATGAATTTCCTCTATTTGATTGTCTTGCAACATCTATTTTCAAAGTATGAGTTGGATTCACATGTTTGTTAATCTAGCCTCTAAGGTAGTTATTTTGGATGAACATTTTCATTCAAATATTTTCTTATTCATTCTTCAGTGTACTCCTTAATTGGTGGGATGGTTATATCTTTCTGAACTCTTAGCATAAATATTTCTTCTTCTATTCCTTTTGAATATGACTGTAGTTGTTCAACTATTGATAGTTGGTATTCATTTTCATTAAAGAATGTATCCAACCATTTCTTGAGGCTCATCCTCAGGAAAATTAGTTAATTTATCAAATTATTTTCCCCATGATGTTTTGATAACATTCAAATATCCTTACAATATTTCTTTTCGAATCAACATAGAATCTATATAATCATTCTCGGTCCTTGTATTTTGTCAAAAAATTTTATAGCCCTAAAAAATGTATTACTCCTATGGTCATCAATATTTACATATTCATAAATAACATCCTATAACATTTTTATCCTCGCATGCTATCCAACGCCAATTTGCTTGAGATTCTTCCCTATTGGAAGCCCTTATTAGTTCTTTTGGAAGTCATTAAGAGTAACAATATTATTGATGAATTTTACTAGGTCAATATTAGTGAAATGTTGATTGTGTTCTAGATATTTTTACAAATGTTCTGAAAAAGAAGAAATTCTTTAAGACAAATTTCTCAAATATAAATAAATTTCCCATGTTTCCTCCATAATTCCTAGTTGCTTATTAATATTTACTAGGTCATAGGCTCTAATATCATTTAGTAAGTTTGCTAATTTCTTGATCGTATGGGGTGTATCGAGTGTAGCTATTGTTGTGCCTTTCATGGTTTGAATAACCAAAGGAGGCATACACATCAATTCAGGGTTGAGAGCTTCTTCAAACTATTATTCTTTCTCTTTAGTCTCATGTTTTCAATTTCCTGCTTGCTAACAAAGTGATAAAGTGCATCCCCTATAATCACGTGAAATTTTAGAAGTATATTAGGTCCTAATCTTGAGGAATTCACCCATGAATTCCGCTTCTTATTCTTTTTGCACACCTTTTCAATTTATAATTTCTTACTAGTTTTTCCATAATGGGTATTATGCATGGTCAAATACTTCTCCTAAAAAACATTCAATTATTTAACAACTAACTCTTGTACTATCATTAGGCTCTTAACTAGTGGTGGTGCTACCCAACCTAGAACTGAGGCACTATCCACTTCTGTATTAGTGGGTTATTTACATGGTGTGACCCCTTTTTACTTGAGATTTTACACTTTGACAATGTAACAATGCATAATTTTTCTAATCTAGAATGAGGGGGTGGTTCTTCTCTATATTCTACACCTAATCATTGTTCCTTTCTCTCTCCACAATTTTTAGTTGTTTCTTAGATTTTCTGCGCCGAGGAGGAAATCTAATGGGTCTATGGGGATGAAGAAGGTTGTGCATTTGTAGGGTTCTTCCCTGTTTTCTTAGACTTTTCTTTTGAGTGGGTTTTTCCTGGTTATTTTTCTCCACTTCATTTGATAATTTTAGTGAGAAAATTACCATATCACAGTGATGCCAAATGTCTTGAAAATAGGTCCTTAGGATCAAATCCTTGGGCAGTCTAAACCTCACTCAGACTAAAAGGTTTTAATGTTTCAGATAACTATGTAAGACGTGAAAAATTCTTCACCATCACCTCTCCAATAATAAATTTGAATGAAATGAAATTTTCTTCTTTTTCCTATTAAATAGAATTGAGCAATAAGCATACTATATATAAACCTTTGTAACAAAATACTTATCAAAAATAAATGTGGGAAGTGATAGGGGTCTATATTCATAACCACAAACCTTGATGTATGTGTGATTGTCCTTTTCTACATGCACTTGTTTCCCTTTTAGGAACTCTTGTGTTTCTGCAGATATACTTCGTGGTTCATTTTCCATTGACATAGATCTAAGCTCCTTGATAAATTGGTCATAGACAAGGTAGAAGTGAAATAGGCCTTGTGTATCCACATAATAGGGTACCAAAATTGTATTTATTCTACTTTTGGGTTCATGTTACTCTTCCCTTCATCATGTATCACCTTCATCGGGCCATGCGAGAATAATAACGAGAAGTTAAATAACCTATGAAATTTCTTTAAGTGGTATATTGGCTAATAATTCACGTAACAAAATATCAACGTCTTTTCACCTTGGAGAGCATAATTTCTTACATGAGCTTTCAATTAGCCTCGAAAGAGGCAAATGGCTATTTTTCCATGATTGTCACTAAGTATGGTGTATAAGAAAATAATTCAATTTGATAGAGCATATAGTATTCTTTATGCAAAATCTTATGTGTGCAAAGAAATAAAAGTGCAGAGGAAAACATGTGTGGGGGAATGAAGTGTGTGGAAAGTTGGTTGTGTTGAGAAATGGGTGGGGGACTGTTCTACACATTCGTAAAAATGGCTAAATGTATATTAGTGTAGGATGGGTTATATGTGGAAAAGGGGGAAGTGTGCAGAGTGCAAGAGCATCCTTCAAGTTTAAATATTTCCGCACACTACCTTTTGAGAAATGAATAAGTATGGGGTTTAAAAAAGGAATGGTAACAACACATAGTACATAATGATGATAAAATAAGTCAATAGTCACAAACATATATCATTTCTCACCCTAGGGTCAATGATTCCCAAGTAAATTTTGTGTACTAATATTCATTATCTACAAGGGATATGGGTTGTTAGGGATTCACTTTAGAGCATTTATATTCATTATCTCCCATGTCCCTATTTCTTCATATCCTTCCAACCTATATTATCATCATTGAATGACATTTAGAAGGTAATAATACTTATCATTGGGTTAGTGTAGTTCTCCAAGGATGGTGTTTATGATAAGGTTATTTTTATTTGATATATAGTCCATATGATATGCTACCATCTCTGTTATGTGCTAGTATAAGTTGAGAGTGTAGGATTTTAAGCACAACCAAAAGATCTAGTTATGTAAATTACTACATTGGAAATTGCAGGACAATAAGAGAAAATAGATAATTAATTAACACTCAAATAGAGTAAATAGCTAAAAGACCAAAAGACCAATTCAAATTCACTCGTATTACATTTCTTGACTTATTTATACAAATAAATACCACTCTCATAGAGGGAACTAATTCACACTAAATGCGGTTCCTTTTGCATGTAAAAGTATTAAAAAAGAAACTCTCCCTCATTTCCAATTAATTAGCCTAAAAATGGAGCTGTGTGGTATAAAATGGAGTTAGAGTCGATAAAAAATCCAACTAAGGATAGGATGCGCCAAAAAAAATGAAAATTGAAGAAAGGACTTGCACATTCCACTCCTTACTCCATAAATACAAAAAAAATGAAAATTAGGACTAAAAATCAACAAAGAATATTTCTTAGGCTAAAGGGATAAGTGGATAAGGTTCTTGATAAGATTCTTCTCCAGAAATATGATGGAAGTGTGCACTTATGGATAAGGTGTATGGGGATACAGAGTGCACAATAATGGATAAAATATATCTATGCCACTTCCCATTCAATGCTACATGTCATCCTACATGGTAGCCCTTGCTAAAAATACAAATACTTCTTCTCTTCTTCGGGTTATCAGGTTTGTAAACTAGGACAAGTACTCTATAATACATCTTTTCCTTAAATCATCTGAAAACATTTGTGACTACATTGAATGTTATAATTGATCGAATCAATGAATTTTTTTTGGAAAAAAATGGAATATTGGCCATGACATGGAAGATTGAGGCTACAAAGTTGATGACAACATTGGAGGATAGGTATGTTAGTGTCAAGGGCCCCATTCTTATTCAATTTGCTACCACTCATATCCAAAGTGTTGCAATCCAAATTAAAGAACAAAAAAATTAAAGTTAAAGAAGAGAAAATTTAATAAAAGAAACGAACGTTACTAGCAAAAGACAAAGGGAAGGAAGAGTGTTGGACTTGGGGATGACTGTCTTTCTAGGTGAACCCAACAAGCCATTTCTTCTTGTAAAATTTTGCACAATGATGCAAAAGGGGTCATATAACAAGGAAGAGGGGGAAGGCTAAGTAAATCATTGTGTATGAAATCTATAATGATCGAGAGAGCCAAAACATCATTGTAATTGTGAAGAATAAATGTTAAGCAAAGGCATTATATTTTGGAGTTTCTCATTCATATTTTCTCAAAAGTAAATTCTACCATTTATAGTGAGATGAAATTTGTAATAATATAGAGAGAGAGAATTATTGTAATTGTGAAATTTCCAAGAATAAGTACTAAGCAAAGCCATTGTATGTTGAAGTATTTCCTTCATATTTTCTCCAAAGTAAATTCTATTACCTATGGTGTGATTAATTGTTGTGTGATTGATTTTCTCTATAAAGGCTTAGTTCTAGTGTTAATTAATTATAAAACCATGATTTAATTCCCTTTAATGCCCACATCACCAAGAATTGATTTAATTGTTTGTTTTGTTAACACTTTCATTTGAAATGTTGATTTTACCCTTAAAATACATTATGACATCTACAATCCAAACTTCCAATTACTAGATTAGTAGTTCACTTAATTATTTGAGAAATATAAGCTTGCTTGATGGTTGGTATGCACATTCTATAACACTATTACCTACTTACATGATTGTTGGCTTAATAACTTACCAATTCCAAGATTTGTTCTACATTTATAAACAAAGTAGACTCTTAAACTACTAATTCTACAATTTATTTGTTTATGCACTATGTAGCTGTATGTAATAGCTTAAGATTTGCTTATATCTTTTTTACAAAATTTAGGATGTCAGTTACAATCATAATTAGAATCTATTATAGAAAAATAATCAAGACTATGAGTTTCCTAATTACTTACATCTATTTTTGAATGGGTTTTCAGTCAGAAATTGTATATATGTTGTTAATTCCTCATGAATATGAGGTTTAAAAATACAATAATAAAGTAATTGGCATGGTATATTAACAACATATAATGGATAGATAAAGTGAATATTGAGTTTAATTTGTATATAAATAGAGTATAATATTTAACGTTATAACATAAATAGAGTGGACTTTCTTTTTTGTTAAGCATTTACTTTGGCATTGCAAAAAAAAAAAAAAAAACAAATTTGGAAAACAAATCAGAAACAATAATTTGTGGCTATAAATTTAAAAGTTCAAAATCAAACTAGAAATAAATCCATTCATGTTAGAAATGTAGATCACTACTAAGAGGGAGGGGTATGGGGGGGAGGGGGGGGGGGGGTTGTTGTTATGGCAGACAAAACCATCTTGCGAAAAGAGTGATCTCCCTAGATTTAAAGACAAATATAGTAACAAATAGACACGTGACTGTTCCTTTCCTTAATCTATAACTAAAACATAACATATGAAATGCACAAGAGTCTCTTACCTCTCTACGAAATTCTTGTGGATGTCCTTTCGATGCTTTCAAAATACTTTCCTCACTGGTTCAAGAGAATATCTAGATAAACAGAATCAAACAAGGAATAAAAGCATAACATAGATAAATAGTGAAATAAAAACTAAATGGAAATCACAACATAGCATATATCACAATGTTAATCCAATATTCAGCTATAAATTATGCAAAAGATCAAGGAGTTTTTCAAAAACCATCATAACATGTACAAATAAGAGATAAACAACTACTTGTATTAATATTGATTAAGAAGGAGAAATACAACCTTAAACTTGATGATGTAAGCCTCCTCCCAATAGTCTCCAACCCTCCCCTTAGCAAACAAGCTTCCAACCCTAATCCAACAACATAAGTTTACATTCAGAAGTCCCCCTTTACCCTCTAGTCTGTGTTGAATTTATAGGCCAAGAGGAGGAAGTTTGAGATCCTCTTTCCAAGGGATGAGATACATAAAGAGAGGGATTAAGGTTCCAAAAAGAGAGGGAATTTGATTCATGAACCAAGGGATGAGGCCCAAGTATGTATGGGCTTGAGGCATTCAGTTGGGAAATATTCCTCCAACAAAGCTTCTAGAAATCACTTTTTATTTTTATCTTCATTAAGTGACTTGCGTAGGTTTTAGTGGAAGATAGAGCACAAGATTGCACAGGCCACAATGGTCAAAATTTCACTTGCGCAGGAAATGACTAGGGAAACTGCACAAGTTCTTAAAAATAGGTATTCGAAACTAGATCCAGGGTCTTGGTCTTCATTTTTATCAATCCATAGTACGAATCTAACGATACGAGTGAATGTCTGAAATTCGAACATGGTAGAAACCACCTGAATACCGGTCAATGATGTGAATTGTTAACAAATACGAGAGAAACCACCAATAATGAAAATGGTTCTCAAGGTGCCCTAGTAAAATATATGAAGTGTGATTAAATGTATTAAAGTCAAACAGTCATAGAATCATTCGATTGGAGGTCAATGATGAAAATCTGTCATCGAAGGCGAGAAACCTGCCATTGAGGCATGAAACCTCCAAGGTACCAAAACAGGTTTCTAGATAAATTTCATAGATAATGAACTGAAGTCGATAGGAAGCGACCCATCACAGGATGGCCTATGACACAAAACTTATGTAAAGTTGTTAAAGAATAGAATTGGAGTGATTTAGGAATGAATCAGGGATGGCCGATGTGGTTGAGGGCTATGAATTGCAAGGTAATTTTGACTGAGGTTAAAACTTCTCTTGAACATATCCATGACATGATATTTCAACCTGGCAACATTTGACTAAAAAATAAGACCAAAAATTAGTAAGAAGACTTTCAGTAAGGGATGATCAATTGAGAGGCAAATGGATTTCCCAACCTAGAAAAAAAGGTGATGGAGTGTCATGTTCAAGAGCGACATACTACCTTTAGAATATAATAAAAAATGTTTATTTCTAATTCCCCCCCACCATTACTGGAAAGTACCTATTTATTTTTATGCAAGCTTGAGGAGGATATCATGTGCTTGTCCTGTAAGCTCATCCTTCGGATGAGTCCTTTAGAGTATTTTTAACGAACCCTAGGAAGGAATGGTTCGATCCCATCATGATTGATGAGTCTAGTCAAGGGGTGACTCGATGTCGTTTTCATATTTAAAGAGTTTGAAAAAGACACGAAAATAAAACTCATTTAATTATTTCAACGTAAAGTTTCATTGAGCCCAGAGAAAGTAAAGCTCGACATTTTTCATTTTTAGGGATTCAGGAGAAAAATATAAGTAAACTCATAAATTTCCTTTTTCATAGATTTAGCCCCTCGAGCTTGAAAAAGGGTAAAATAATGCAGGAGATAACTCTTTTGACCATGATTATTCAAAGTATAAATTTTTCGTAAATAATCTACATGGTCCGTAAAAGGGGAAAACTTATACCAGATAGATGTTTTTCATTTACTTTAATGAGTTGGAAACAAAAAAGTGTATTAGACAATCTTTTCATATTTTGAGAGTCAGAAAAAACACGTACCTTCGAAGGTGTGTAGTGACGTTGACACGCCAAAAAGCACTTTGATTTAGTTAAAAATTCCATTTTCCCAATTGAATGAATGTGAGTTCACGTTTCCTGCTTCACTCAACCTATCTTGCTTCCCGTATATCTCTTTCTTACCGCCTTAGATTTGCAATAAGTATCTTCCACTTCTATATTCCTTCTATACTAAGTGTTATGCAGGAAAATCATCTTTGCGGACAGAGACGATCCCTCTAGCTCTAGAGTGGGTCTAGAAACAAAGGGACACGCTAAAGTGTTGCTTCCTAATTACTAAATGAACAAGGGAAACGGTAGATCAACCTACCTGGAATCCAACGGTGTCGTTGTTGCTGTAGTAGTGGTGGCCTCTCGCTCCTGCTTCAGCAAGTCACAATCTGTTCGCCATTACGCTTGGATACCTGCAAAAAGAACAAGGAAACAAGAACATCATACAAGATGAAAAAATTCCATTCATAACTATTAACCAATCAAAGAGGGCTAAACATATTGCGTTAAACAAACATTATAACACAATAGTGGAACCAAACAGTTAACCCAGGAAGGGACAATGTTTCCATATAAGGAGCACCAACATTCCCAAAAGCAGGAAAAGGACCAGGATTCCCCTCGGAGGGGATTCCTTGGTTGGTAAACTTCAGAAACGTTGCCATCAGAAACAACCCTCAAAAAACACTAAGGAAGATAAATTTAACCAGGAATATTTTGTGGATAGTTAATTTGTTAAGACACTGAAACAAAACTCTGTCGTTTCATATTTTAAGAGTCGAGAAATAAGCAAAAGTTGACTCTATCACTTTCAGGTTGAACAAGCATGAAAGGACAAGTGCTCAATGATATTTTCACTTTTTAAGGAGTCAATAAAAGATCAAAATGACTACTCAGGTACTCTAAGCAAGAGGGTGTACCAAGTTTCCATGAATTTCCATATACACCTTGGTGATCAAATGAAACATAAATGACCAAGGAGTTGACGTACGTGCAGGTAGTCTCCCTGAATGATGTGTTCGGTGTATCACGGTTATAAGGGGACAAAATCGATTTCATATGGATAAAAGGATTGAAACCTAGAAGGGTCTCCCTTTATATAATCGATGGTATGGGGAGCACAAGTCCGTACTAGCATTGTCTAAAGCCAAATGGCGAACAACAACTACTAGGTTTTAAGATGTCGAAACACGTCTCTAGCCTAGACCACTAAAAATGTTTCGTTAGGTTTCAATGCTTCCCTATGTTAATTAAATAAGTTTTAAAGTTGATCTTGAATTATGTTTCAGTTTTAAGGTCCTATCGATGTTGGATCTAAAAAATCCCTAAATGCAAGCTATATGCAAACGAACAACATTTCTGATTCAATGAATGCTAGTTATAAGAAGGATAGAGATCTTTCAAACAAAAAGCAAACAATGGGATTATGTGAAGAAATCCACTGATGCATCTAAAAGAATACGAAAATGAAACTCTTTCCTAGATAATCAAATGCTAGTTATGCAAAATAGTATTTCACTTTCAGTGCAAGAAAGAATGCAAAATATGTTTTTTTTTTTTTTTCAATGAAAAGAAGTACATGATGCACTAATTACATGACAAATGAAAACAAAGACTAGCTTAAGTGTTGCGTAGGAATCAAAATTGAATGACTCAATAGATCACGAAAAAAACACAAGAAATCACTCAAACTAATGTCGCAATATTTCAAACCAAGAGACAATTTTCAAAATGATCCAAAACAAGCAATGTAATCTATGATTGGAGAAAAATGGCGAAGAACCAATCAAGAAAACGAAATGACTCTGAAACCAAGACAATCACTCAAAAGATTAGGAAAACTGAGTGCAATCAAGCCACAAATGGGACTGACAACAATCAAACCGACTCGATATTCGAACAGAAGGCTCAGTGCACAAGGACACATAAATACCCTAAAACCTCAACTGACACTGATAGGAAGGTGGACAAACAACTGAGAAAATCAAGTAGACAACAATTAAAACAATCCCAAAGGAAAATTTATGCATAGAAAATAACCCAGAAGCAAGCACAATTGACCAAAAGACTCATCAAGGAGGTCAAACCAATTCCTATAGGGGTTGGCACGACTGTATGGATGTAATCCGCACCATACAGGGGTTGGAGCGACTACAAAAAGAACAACCTGCGCCATTTGGCGTGACTGTTCAGAGAAAGACCACGCCATGCCAGGTAACTATGGGAAAGAGAGAAAAAAATAAAACCTAATGAGCAAAGGTCAATCTTGACACTCTGGAGCTGAACAGAGGATGAAAAATAAACAGGAAAACCAAAAAAGATAGATAACAAAAACAATAATTGAAACTGACCCAACGAAATGAAACGAAAAAATTGCACTGTTCCCCAGTGGAGTCACCAATTTGTTATGCAGGTAAATCCTCTCTATGGACAGAGACGATACCTCTAGCCCTAGAGTGGGTCTAGAAACAAAGGGACATGCTAAAGTGTTGCTTCCTAATTACTAAATGAACAAGGGAAATGATAGATCGACCTACCTGGAATCCAACGGTGTCATTATTGTTGTAGTAGTGGTGGCCTCTCGCTCCTGCTTCGGTAAGTCACAATCCGTTCACCATTATGCTTGGATACCTGCACAAAGAACAAGGAAACAAGAACAACATACAAGGTGACAACATTCCATTCATAACTATTAACCAATCAAAGAGGGCTAAACATATTGCGTTAAATAAACATTATAACACAACAGTGGAACCAAACAGTAGTCATGTATATAAATGAATAGAAGGAAGATTTACAACCGATGCTTTGATGTTGTAGTCTCCTCCAGCGGGGTTCAGGTGAAGCGCGTCTCGGATGCTCGTCAGGGAATTCAGACGGGGTGAAGGCATGGACTCAAGCTCTCTTAGAAGTCATGGACTCAAGCTTCCTCAGCGTAATTCCTTCTTATTCTATCTTCTCTAGTCATTCAGCTATTCAATCGTTCAACTAGTTTTTTCTAAGAGAGATAACTTCCTTTATAGAGGAAAAGGAGGAGGTCAGGATCCCTACAAAGGTGGGAGGGAGGGCTATACTTTAGGGAGTTCCCATAAGAGGTGGAAACCATAAACCTAAAGGAGGCAGTTCGTGGTTTATCAGTTCAACCACTCCCAATGACTCATCCTCGAGGTGGTTGGAGTGGAATCTCTGCTTCTATTTTTAAAAAACATTCCATAAACAACTTGGCGCGGGTGGCAAACTAGGACAGAGCGCCAGCTGGCGCGAGCCCAGTGTTAATTTTCCTATTCGGCGCGAGGGCATAACTGATTACCCGCGCCAAGGCAAAAACAGGGGTTTTGAGTCTCTGCTCAAGGAATTGTCAACAAGAGGAATGTTATTCTCATGTAAAGGGACACAATGATGTTTTTTCAAGACATGACACTGCTTATTGGTCACAGAAATGACTCTCCAATGGGCGAGATGGGGATTGCAGGTACAGTGACAAAATGCTGTGTAATAGTAAGTTATATCAAGGAATTGGCTAATAATAATAATGGTATAATTCAGAACATACAAAGCCTAGTATTTGGCTTCTGGTAAGTGTTTTTTCTAAATCGATGTATTAGTAAGGCCAGAATTTGTACCTCGAACACCGGAAACTATGAAATGAGGGGATCGACACCTCGAGCGAATTACATTGCTCCTCTCCTAACTAATAAATACCATCTATCCAAGGTCTGTCCCACTCAGAAGAAGTGGCAACTTAGTAGCTCTAATACATCTAAAGGTAACTCCAGAGTTTTGTTTTTTCTTAATTTTTAACGAGTCCGAAAAAGTGATAAAAGTGTACTCATATCATCGACTTTCAATTTAATTAATGAGTAGGAGACGGAAAGAACTTGACATTTTCACGTACATTTTACAATCATGAAAAGATAGCAAAAGAAGCTCAGGATTTTCATGATTTTACCGAGTCTTGAAAATAATAACCGAAATGAACTCGAGATAGGTTTCATTTTTACACATGCTTGAAATAGAGAAAAATTATGCATGAAATTGGTTTCATTTTTACACAAGCTTGAAACATAGAAAAACTATCCTTAAGAGTGGTTTCATTTTTACACAATATTGAAACAAAGGAAAACTATGCTTGAGATAAGTTTTCATGCCCCTATCATAATGAATTAATTCTAGGCACATTCCCCCTAAGCTTCATTTCATTCACCTAAGTAGACTACTAGTTACTAATAGGTGGATGTAATGAAGGTTCATTTATGAGATCAGGTGAAGCTCATAAAAAATGAAAAAGGAAAAGAACTATGGTCATGGAACCTTGTTTCATTTTTTTAATGAGGTTGACACAATAAAAGAACTATCGTCATAGGTTGGTTTCATTTTTGTGCAAGCATGAAACAGAGGAAAACTGTGCTCGAAACTTGTTTCATTTTTTAATGAACTTGTCACAAGAAAAGGAACTATGCTCATGGGATTTGTTTCATTTTTTAACGAGGTTGAAGCAATAAAATAACCATCCTCAGAGGGACCTTGATCATGGATTCCAAGTGGAAGGAACACATGCCAAGTGACACACCTCGATCATGTCTTTCAAGAGGTCTTCGTTGGAAGGAAGAATAGTTCACTTGAAGGAACTTATATCAAGGGAATCAATAGGGATAAGAAAATCGAGTTCAAATTTCACCATTGAAGGGTTCATCCTGTCACTTACCGAATCTAGGTAAAAATAATATGATCATACAATGAGAGGCTCATTTCTATTACTAAGTGAAAACATGGGATAGATTTACACAAAATTAATCCGTGGTGGGGTAGATACCACTTCCATATAAGGAAAATTCAGGGATGTCAGATGGTTTGTAGTCGAATCAAGACCAATGAATGAAAGTTGGTTAATTGTCATGATGCTTCCGTTGTGAGGGAAATACACCACTTGAAAGAGTGTGGACATGAAAAATTTCATGGCATAGACATAATCTTGCCCAAGGAGAAAATTAAAATCCAAGGGGCCTTGGACGACCATAACATCAATACAAACAATTTTAACTTCCAAGGTAATGAGTAGCTTAGTAAGGATCCCTAAAGGTTCATTGATGGTTGTATTAACATCCAAAATATTATGTGTAACAGACACAAGATGAGGGGGCCCCAAATCTTGCCAGGCAGTAGAGGATAAAATACTAACAAAAGCACCTTCATCTACATTTGTGCATCCACATTCTTATCATAATCCATCACAATTATTTGGAAAGGGAAAGAAATAGGGAGATGAGGATCCGTTAGTCTATTCCAATCAAAGGAAATGACCTTAGTACTTAGAGGGGATTCCGCGGAAACATGTGAATATTCCCCCTTGTGTGGCAAAATCTGAAGTAACAAGAAGAACCTAGGCAGTATGAATTTCACTCTCTAAGGGGAGAGTCGGATCGACCTAAGATGGAATTTATTCAACCACTTAATCAACCAATGATTCATCAACCTGACTGATATGGGTTTCACTCTCCAATGGAAGAGTGGGATTGACTGTACTTGGAATTAGATTAATCACTTCGTTAACTGACGGTAGGTTGGGAGAAATATTACGTTAACCAGTTGGAAGTTTGTGTTGAGAAACAATCAGGTTTTCCAAAAATTTTGAGGCTTGATCCATGTGAGGTAAAATGTGAGTTTGATGACTCTCTTTGCCTAACCTATAGGGAAACCTAACTTTACCCTTTTTCCCTGAAACCTTAGAATCACTAGTTGATAGATCAACAATAAGTTGATGAGAATTTTCAGACCATACTTCCAAGACCTTATGAATACCTGGACAATTGATAAGGAAGTGGTCACCCTTACAAATCTTGAAAGGGTATTTGGGCTTGTGATGCATGTTCGAGGGTCCCTCAACATTACCAATACTTACATCCATGGTTGGTTGGTTGACTTCTTTCTTCTTATTCTTAGCGACCTGGTTACTCTCATCAAAGCTTTTACTAAGAGAATAAGAAGAAAGGGAGGAAGGCATGATGGGCGAAGAAGGTAAATGGTAAACATGAGGTTGAGGTTGAGATGGAGAACTTGATTGAGGTGAAGAATTCGGTTGAGGTGGAACAATTTGAGTATATGAAGCTAACAAGGTTGAAAACAACCATACCTTAAACCTATCATTAATCCAAGAAGTGAAAAATTAACCATATAAGGAGGATCAACATTTCCAAAGTAAGGAAAATGACTAGGATCCCTATTAGGAGGGGTTACTTGGTTGGTAATTTATAGAACTGTTGCCATTGGATTCAACTTTAGTGAATTTTATTAAGGATTTTAACAATATTAACAATTCAAATTCACAATCCACACCTAAGGTCTGAAAAAAATAAAACAAGAAAATAACACACGCTAATAAATCTAAGGATTCAAACCATGCAAAAAACCTTTTCACAACGAAATCAATAGTTGGTGATGAAACCCAACATCGTAGCGATCAATGTGAAAAGTGGTTAGAGATAGAGTAGGTGGAATTAGTTACGTTGACAACTTGCTTAATGTCCATGATAGGGTGCAAGTAACTTCACTTATGCCATCTCGAGTGAAGAATACCTTCCAAAAAGGTCCAAGTGATTCTAATCAATGTCTACTACAGGTAAAATACGAAATCTCCCCCCCCCCACCCCCCACCCCCCCCTTGGGTAAAAATCCCTAAGATAATGGTCTCTAAGGTTACCACATACAACAACTTGACCCGGGGAGATAGTCACAGATTGGAAGTACACAAAAGGTAAAAGTAACAAACTCAATCCCCTTTAAGGTTCCTCAACATGATCAATCTAAGGTTTACCCTTCAAGTTACTCCCAAGCGCCTTTCGGCATTGTTTTTAATGTGTGCAAATTACGCTATCGTAACCAATGAAGCGGGGTTGGTCACTTCACTAGGTCCGATATGATCTCGTTCTTAACTCTCATGTAAGAGGAGATTCCTAGAGTCAAACTATAATAGATGGATTTACTCCTTACCACAAGATTATATTATTTGTTTGCAACTTTGGAAAGTTAAATCACTTTCCTATTACAAAGCCCTACAATCTGATCTAATGTAGATGCAATGAGCCCTATAAATATAAAAGGTATAATTTATTTTATTAGCATTGTTTTTTAAGTTGTTTACTCAATAGGTTGATGGATATGAAACCGGTGATGTTATAACCTGACTCAAAACTAAATGCAATCGAATATGATAATGTAATTTTTTCGCTTCGATGAATCCTAGCTAAAGTAAGGAGAGAGGTTCCATTTCATTCCAACAATGCAATAATTGATGAACAAGAGAAAACAAAAAAAATTCTCTAATGCCCTAATTTTCAGCAGGAAAATACTAATGAAAATCAATTCTAAGAATTTTTTTCGTTTTTATGTTTAAAACAAGCTTAAAAACATGCAAATTTAAATCAATAGTATCTTTTAATGAGAGATAATAGCTTTTCAATCGATGAAATAACTCTTTACAAGAGGCATAAATGAATATATAATGAGATTCATTAAAAGAAAAGACGCTGACACAACCAATTCTAGAAACAAAAGACTGTTTTTTGATAGATCAACAAACCAACAAAAACTTAAAATGTAAAGATAAGTGATTTTTCTCAAAAAGACAACGAAACACACTGATCTAAATCTACTTTAACTTTCCCATAATGTAAACTATGCACAATTTAATGCAAAGTCATCCAATTGTAATCTATGGACAAGACCATGAAAATGTAATATATGCAAGAGAATTCTTCAGAACAAACACATGATGATTCCAGATCAGTGAAAGAACAATATAAAAAGACTACTTATACACAACAACACCCTATTTCACTAATGCATTGAAAGAAACAATCAAGTGTAAGTAAAGGAAATTTCACCAAAATTATGCAACCCATATGAAATCGAATGTAATCTGAGATTTCAATAACAGAGAAAACAAACTGAAATTTTGTGAAAAATCCAAAGATCAAAAGAGATAACATTCAAAGGTGATTACCACTCATACATAATGTATCCCCCCCACCTTGCCTACAATTGAGGGGGATTTTTTTTTTGCAAAAATGAAAGAAGAAAACACCCAAAAAATGTTAAGAAATTAAAAAAACCTATGAGTAGTGACCAAAACAGAGAAGACCTGAAACATCCCTAAATTTTCAAATTTTTAGAAATTTGCATAGGTATTCAGTTAGGTTCAGTGCGTAGACACACTGTTTCTAAACGAAATTTGTGCGACTTGCACACTGTTACTAAAGAAAAAATGTTCAAATTGAGAAAACCTAAGAAAAATAAAAAACAAAGCAAAAAATCCAAGACTATATAAAGTGATCAAAAGTCACAAGAAGGCACAATGAAGAAAAAAATCGTTCCTCAGTATGGTTTCCAATTTGTTATGGTAGACAAATCGCTCTTGCAGACAAGAGTGGTCTCCCTAGATTCAAAGAAAAATCTAGTAACAAACAGACAAGTGATTGCTACCTTTCCTTAACTATAACTAAAATATGATATATGAAATGCACAAGAGTCTCTTACCTCCCTACGAAAATCTTGTAGATGTCCTTTCGATGCTTTAAAAGCCTTTCTTTGCTGCTTCAAGAGAAGATTTGCAAAAACATAAGCAAACAAGGAATAAAAGCATAACATAGATAAAGGGTGAAACACAAACTAAATGGAAATTGAAACATATAATATATCCCAATGTTAATCCAGTATTCAGTTATAAACTATGCAAAAGATTAAGGATTTTTGCAAAACACATCATAACAAGTGAAAATATGAAAGAAACACTTGCTTGTATTAATATTGAATAAGAAGGAGAAATACAACCTTATCCTTGATGATGTAAGTCTCCTCCTAATAGTCTCCAATCCTCCCCTTAGGTGTCAAGCTTCCAACCCTAACCCGACAACATAGGTTTACATTTAGAAGTCCCCCTTTACCCTCTGGTCTGTGTTGAATTTATAGGCCAAGAGGAGGAGGTTTGAGATCCTCTTTCCAAGGGATGAGGCCCAAGTATGTAGGGGCCCAAGGCCTTTAGTGGGGAAATATTCCTCCAACAAAGCTTCTAGAAATCACTTTTTATTTTTACCTTCTTTAAGTGATTTGCTAAGTTTTTAAAGAAGATCAGATTGCAACCTCAATGGTAAAAACTATGCTTGTGCAGGTAATGACTAGGGAAACTGCACAAGTGCTTAAAAAAATATTTTTGAGCAATGTAATCCAGGATTATCATTGTCTTTGGGATTTTTTTGCTTCCAAAATTGTAGGGGAATGCTTGGAACACTTCATCGGATAGCAAGAGATCCAGATTGATGGTCATTTGCCTAATGGTGACAAAAAGACGTGTAATAGGGGGCAAGTGAACTAGTAGTGCAAGCACTTATACAATTTTCAACACTTTTTGTTGAATCTTTAAAAAACCATAAAAATCATAACATCAGTGGATAAATGAAACATAAAAACAACATATAAGATCCATGAAAAACGTAAATACAACCATGCACAAGGAGACACAAGTATTTTTGATGGAAACCTACAAGGGGAGAAAAACCACTCGTTATTGTTGTGTTTCTTCTCGTTCTCTTATTATTGTAAATCAAATCTTTTACATCTTTCAACTAGACACCACCAGTTAGGAGCCACTTGATCCAGGTGGATATTGGTGGCCACCCACCTATTCCATTTGGACCCCCACCATTAGTTCTTTCAGTTTTCCAGTTTCAACACGACTTACTATTTTTAGCAGTTTGTCGGGTTTTGAACTTCCATAGCCATTTTGAGGCCCTAATGATCCAGGTGGATATTGGTTGCAACCCACCTATTCCATTTGGATCCCACCATCAGTTCTGTTATTTTTTTCAGTTTCAACATAACTTACTATTTTTAGCGGTTTTTCGGGTCCTAAACTTCCGGAGCCATTTTGAGGCCCTAAAGGACGTTTTTTGTGAAAACCGGGAGCAACATGGAAGTTAATTCAATGTTGTTCACATCAAAAGTTGTATTCCTCGGATAGATATTTCTAACGAGGTATTGAGCGCATCAAATAGAGATTTTATGCCAAAGTTACGTCCCCGAAAAGATTGATGTACCAATTTACCCAAATGGGGCCCACAGTTTTAGTGCTTCATCTCCTAGGTTAGGTTTTTAGATGTTAAGGGTTTTCCATTATTTATCAACAATAAATAGGCCTTCGAGCCTCATTGTAACACAATTAAGAGGCTTGTAGCCGCCACATCTCTTCTCAGAGATAAGCTACCAACGCCCTAGCTAGTTTATTTTCATTATGTCTGTAAGCATACATGTTATTTGATATTAATTAAATGAAGTATTATTTCCATTGAATCTCTACTTTTATGTGTATTTATGTATTTAATTATGTTCCTGCATAAATCCAGATCAGTGGTATTAGAGCAGTCTGCTCTTTCTTTGTTTTTCTTTGCATGTCCCCAACAAGGTCAGGGTATAAAGAGTTAGGGCTCGATCTGGTTGAACCCTTGCAAGATCAGCCTCACAAACCCTAATGACCTCCCATGGCAGAAGAAAATAAAGATGAGGGAGCAAGAGATCCTATCAAAATATTGCTCGAGGAGGCCCTCGAGAAACAAAGGAACACGATGATGGATAACTTTGCCCAGATCCTTCAATGACTGCCCACCGATGACGCATCTACATCCAACAGCTACTCTGGAGGCGCCACTCCTTTCAAGGTACAAGTCAACTTTGAAATTCTTGTATTTAAAGGCCAGATATATGTAGATGTCTTAGATAGATGGTTGAATTTTCTGGAAGTGTATTTCTCGGTCCATGATTTCTCCGATCGAGAAAATATTATTTTTTCACTCCTCAAAGCTGCCTCCCATGTCAAAGACTGGTGGGAAACCTAATGTGATCAAAAGGACACAAGGGTACCCTCTCTGTTCTCGTCCACACCCGCTTGGAATTCGTTCTGAGACTGAATCAAGGAACAATATTACCCCGTGGGGAGCTATGAGGACAAATACCTCCAATGGACCACATTGCGACAACAAAGGGATCAAGATGTGCACGAACTGACAGATTTGTTCCATACCTTGCACACAAAGTTGGGTATTAAATATTTATAGATACATTTGGTTCTCAAGTACCGCAGTTTTTTACATGGATACATTTAGGAGGAAATGTATTTCCTCAACATTAACCCTCTTGGCACGACATATCACTATGTCGCCAAGATCGAGCATAAATTTAAGTAGAAGAAGCGAGACTTTGGATCTGTGAATCCGAAGCCAGGGAAAGGCGTCCCTAAACTGCAAAACAAGGAGAAAAGCCAAAGCGGGGCACCTCAGAACAATACCAAAACTCCAAAGAAGGACACAGGGAAGTGATGTGAATTTCATAACAACCCTACTCACATCACAAATGATTTTTGGGCCAAACAGTCACTGGCAGAAGGCACCCAAATCAGATGCATGTTATGATCCTAAGTTAGAACCAGACAAGGGAAATGTCAAAGGGAAGAAAATCATTGATGTGGATCCCACTGCCATTGTTTCCACCACCAAGCTCCAGAGGGAGGATCCCGAGGATCCAGAGGAGGGGGGGCGCCTCTTCCATTTGCGTATGTGGGTGAAGTGTTCTCCACTGCAATTCCTTGTCGATAATGAAATCCAAAAGAACCTAATTTCAACAAAGTTCATGAAGTTGCTCGGACTACCAACCATAGAACACCCTCAACCATATACCATTGGGTGGCTTCACCAAGGAAGAGATTTTCATGTTTGCCAGTAGTGTCGCCTTCCGTACAACATCAAGTCATTCACGAATGAGGTACTATGGGAGGTTGCTCCTCTTGATGTATCTGATGTATTATTGGGCCAACCATACTTATGGAAGCGACATGATGTGTATGAGTCTAGGGCTCGTACTATTGTTATTACTTTGGGAAATAAATTGTATAGGATACCAGAGGTAGTACCACCTTCTGCCATCTCTTTGACTACTGAAAAAAAACATAGTAAGCTTGTTTCCTAAACCAATAAATTTATTTGCATTACAATTTGCCCACAAGGCAAGAATAATATTGTGGCCACAACCTCTAAATAGGGCTCCCCTACACAAAAACAATAGATGGACAAAGTCGTGGAGGAATACGAGGACATTTTCTCCTCACCCACATAGGTTCCTCTACATTGTCAGGTCAAGCACTCTATGGATCTAACCCCAGACACACCGCCACTTGATGTTGCCATACCTCATGCAACCACACAGACATAATCCCCACATATACTTTCTGAGGCTGATAAAGCAACCAAAATTATTGAACGCATCCAGCACATTCGCCAGCAGGTCCATGACATCTTCGACAAATCCAATGCCAAGTTCAACAGAATTTGCCTCATCTCGTGGAGGAAATCAATGCAATGGGGAACATTGCTTTCTAAGGGGGGAGGAATGATCCAGGTGGATATTGGTGTCCACCCACCTATTCCATTTGGACCCCCACCATTGGTTCTTTTAGTTTTTTAGTTTCATCACAACTTACTATTTTTAGCAGTTTGTCGGGTTCTGAACTTCCAGAGCCATTTTGAGGCCCTAATGATCCAGGTGGATATTGGTGGCCACCCACCTATTCCATTTGGACCCCCACCATTAGTTCTATCAGTTTTTCAGTTTCAACACAACTTACTATTTTTAGTAGTTTTTCATGTCCTGAAATTCCAGAGATGTTTTGAGGCCCTAAACAATGTTTTTTTGGGAAAACCAGGAGCAACATGGAAGTTCCTTCGATGTTTCTCATGTCAAAAGTTTTATTCCTCGGATATATCTTTCTAATGAGGCATTGGGCGCGTCAAACAAAGATCGTATGCCAAAGTTACGTCCCCGGTAAGATTGATGTGCCAATTTACCCAAACAGGGCCCACAGTTTTGGCGCTTCATCTCCTAGGGTGAGGTTTTTGGATGTTTATGGTTTTGCATTATTTCTCAACAATAAATAGGCGTTAGAGCCTCTTTATAACACTGTTAAGAGGCCTATAGCTGCCACATCTCTTCTCAAAGATAAGCTACCAGCGCCCTAGCTAATTTATTTTCATTATTTTTGTAAGCATATTTCTGTTATTTAAAATTAATGAAATGAAGTATTATTTCCGCTGCATCTCTTCTTTTATGTGTATTTCTATATTTCATTGCGTTCCTGCATAAATCCGGATCAGTGGTATCAGAGCATTCTGCTCTTTCTATCTTTTTCTTTGCATGTACCCAATGAGGTTAGGGTATAAGGAATTAGGGCTCGATCTGGTTGAACCCTTGCAAGATCAGCCTTGAAAACCCCACTGACCTCCTATGGCGGAAGAAATAAAGACAAGGGAGCTATAGATCCTATCAAAATATTGCTTGAGGAGGCCCTCGAGAAACAAAGGAACGCGATGATGGATAACTTTTCCCAGATCCTTCAATGACTGCCCACCAATGGCACATCTACATCCAACATCCACTCTGAAGGCACCACTCCTTTCAAGGTACAAGTCAACTTTGACATTCTTGTATTTGAAGGAAAGATAGATGTAGACACCGTAGATATATGGTTGAATTTTCTGGAAGGGTATTTCTCAATCCATGATTTCTTTGACCAAGAAAATAATATTTTTGCACTCCTCAAAGCCACCCCCCATGTCAAAGACTAGTGGGAAACCTACTATGAGCAAAAGGACGTGAGGGTACCCTCTCTGTTCTCGGTCGCACATGCTTGGAATTCATTTCAAGATGGCATCAAAGAAAAATATCACCCCGTGGGTAGCTATGAGGACAAATACATCCAATGGACCACATTGCAACAACAAAGGGATCAAGATGTGCACGAACTGATGAATTTGTTCCATACCCTGTACACAAAGTTTGGTATTAAATATTCAGAGAGAAATTTGGTGCTCAAGTACTGCAACTGTTTTCATAGATATATTTAGGAGGTAATGGAGTTCCTCGACATTACCTCTCTTGGCACGACATATCGCTATGCCGCCAAGATTGAGCATAAATTTAAGCAGAAGAAAATAGACTTTGGATATGCGAATCCGAAGCCAGGGAAAGGTGCCCCCGAACCATAAAACAAGGGGCAAAGCCAAAGCGGGGTGCCTTAGAACAACACCACAAATCCAAAGAAGGACACGGGGAAGTGGTGTGAATTTCATAACAGCCCCACTCACAACACCAATGAGTGTGAGGCCAAACAGTCGCTGGTGGCCGAATTGAAGGCACCTGAATCAGATGCATGTTATGATCTTGAGTCAGAACTAGACAAGGGAAATGACAAAGGGAATAAGATCATTTATGCGGATCCCAGTTCCATTGTTTCCACCACCAAGCTCCAGAGGGAGGATCCCAAGGATCCATAGGAGGGGGAGTGCCTCTTCCATTCGCAGATGTGGGTGAAGGGTTCTCCAATGAAATTCCTTGTTGATAGCAGAAGCCAAAATAACCTCCTTTCAGTAGAGGTCGTGAACCTTCTCAGCCTACCGAACATAGCACACCCACAACCATATACCATTGGGCGGCTTCACCAAGGAAGAGATCTCCGTGTTTGCCAGCAGTGTTGCCTTCCATACAACATCAAGCCATTCATGGATGAGGTACTATGTGATGTTTCTCCTCTTGATGTATCTGATGTATTATTGGGCCAGCCATACTTGTGGAAGTGACATGCTACGTATGAGTCTAGGCCTAGTTCTGTTGTTATTAATTTTTGAAATAAATTGTACAATATACCAGAGGTAGTACTGCCTCCTGCCATCTCTTTGACTACTGCAAAACAACGCAGTAAGCTTGTTTCCCAAACCAAGAAATTTATTTGCATTAAAATTCACCCACAAGGAAAGAAGAAGATTGTGGCCACAACCTCAAAACATGGCTCCCCTGCATGACAGTAGCAGATGGACAAAGTCATGGAGGAATACAAGGACATTTTCTTCTCACCCATAGAGGTTCCTCTATACTGTCAGATCAAGCACTCCAATGATCTAACCCTAGACGCGTCATTTCCTGATGTTTCCATACCTCATGTGACCACACAGACATAATCCCCGCATATAATTTCTGAGGCTGATAAAACAACCAAAATTATTGAACGCATCCAACACATCCTCCAGCAGGTCCATGACATCTTCGACAAATCCAATACCAAGTTCAACAGAATTTGCCTCATCTCATGGAGGAACTCAACGCAATGGGGACCATTTCTTCCAAAGGGGGGAGGAATGATCCAGGTGGATATTGGTGGCCACCCACCTATTCCATTTGGAGCCCCACCATTAGTTCTTTCAGTTTTTCAGTTTCAACACAACTTATTATTTTTAGTAGTTTGTCGGGTTCTGAACTTCCAGAACCGTTTTGAGGCCCTAATGATACAGGTGGATATTGGTGGCCACCCACCTATTCCATTTGGACCCCCACCATCAGTTCTGTCATTTTTTCAGTTTCAACACAACTTACTATTTTTAGTAGTTTTTTAGGTCCTGAACTTCTGGAGCCATTTTGAGGCCCTAAACGACGTTTTTTGGGAAAACCGGGAGCAACATGAATGTTCATTTGATGTTGCTCACGTCAAAAGTTGTAGTCCCCAAATAGGTATTTCTAGCGAGGTATTGAGCGCATCAAATGAAGATCGTATGCCAAAGTTACGTCCTCGGGAAGATTGATGTACCAATTTACCCAAATGGGGCCCACAATTTTGGCGCTTCATCTCCTAGGGTTAGGTTTTTGGATGTTTAGGGTTTTCCATTATTTCTCAACAATAAATAGGCCTTCGAGCCTCATTGTAACACAGTTCGGAGGCCTGTAGCCGCCACATCTCTTCTCAGAGATAAGCTACCAGTGCCCTAGCTAGTTTATTTTCATTATGTCTGTAAGAATATTTCTGTTATTTGATATTAATGAAATGAAGTATTATTTCCGTTGCATCTTTGATTTTATGTGTATTTATGTATTTCATTGTGTTACTACATAAATCCGGATCACCACTGCCCCTGTGAACAATATTGCTATCCACCACTAGATAAGAAGTCTCTACTCACACAACTTTGCAGGCCACCACCTGCTGGAAGCCACCACTTCCAATAAGCCTCTCCCAACCACCATTGGACTATCGATTCACCATTGGATGGATATGCTACTCCCAATATACTATTTTGTCGGCCATCACTAGCAAAGAACCACCACTCCTATCTTGTTCAATCACTATTGAATGGAGGACACCACCTTCTCAAAATCTCAGAGCCACACTTTCTTTCATTTTCAAACTGGACTCTAGGAAGAACTGCATAGCTCAACAACAACAAAATATGATCTGAAAAATGATAGAATTGATCAACATAAACACTGCATATGATAATCTGCTAAATACATCAATCATCTTTGCGATAGATAAATTTGTCCAAAACAAACATTACTCACAAACAATATTTTGATGAATGCACTAGAAACTACCAAACACAAAGATGATTCACAACCATTCCTTACTCCATCTCCTCTCTCTACATAGAATGATAGCTAAGATAGGCCTTTTCTACCCTTTGCATCTCCACAAGCGTCTTTAGAAAATCTGCAATGTCTACTCCACTTGCATACTCTACTCTTCTCACACACTCACTCAATAAATAACACAACAAAAAACATACATATATTTTCGCAATCCACATATCAATCCTCCAAAATATATATTCTCAACATAACTTAATCAATAACATAACAAATCTGAATACAAAAACTCAACCGTGTATCAACAAAGAAACCATACAAGATATGAATACAACACTACATCCATATGAAATAAAACATGATCTGCTTAGTTGTAAACTCCTGCATACACCATGTTAGCAATACAAGTATGCTGTATAAAATTTGCTAACATCCAATCTCCTATGTAGCATTAATTTCCTCCATCAAATGTCTTCATAAACCTGCATCAAACATTTGCTGAAGTGTGCACAAAAAATTCCACAATAAAAATGATCATATCCAACAATCTGCTACAACTATGTATCTCCTCTCACCATTGGTTCTCAAAGCTCTCCAATGACTAACTCTCACAATAGAACCGACCAAATTTCACAATTTTTTCACCTATAAATAATTTTCTTGAGTGTTTAAAATAATAATTGCATTCAAAGTAATGGAGAGCTAATAATCTCTATTCATATATTATAAATTTGGTTTGGTTCATAGAACTTTCCTCCTTAACTCAATCCACCACCATCTTCATTGAATAAGAGATATCTTCCAGCTTAACTGATCACCTTCTTCAATAAATGAGAGAGATATTTTCAAAATTTATCAATCATCTTCTTCAATGAAGGAGAGAAATTTTCAAGTTTTATTTTAATAGATATATATATATATATAACAATGCAAACATATTTGACTCCATGGTTGACTCAGGTAGAAATCCTAGGTTGACAACAATTCCAACACCATGCGACAGACATGCTCCCCCTTTCGTGTTGATGTCAACCTACAACCACAACACCATGTTGATAATACACAAATTCCTCAAACTAGTTGATCTCATTTTATTCTTGTGGCTATCACTCTCCCTCTTTGACATCAATTGAAATGGGCTGAAAAGTATGGCTGAACCACATGCTAAACATTGTTGATATCAAATGATATGCAGATGAAAACTGATGAGCTCCTCATGCTAGCAAGCCAAAATGATGCTAGCACCATGTGCTTTATCTTGCTAGGATTGTAAGTTCTAGACATATGTGAGGCTTCAATAATATCATTATGTTGTTGTACATCCATTTTTTGTTGTTTTAGTATATCTCTTCGCCACATGCAAGAGATATTCCTTATAGACCAAAGACTCAACTCATACGTGACCAATAGATATGCAATGATTACAGGGCCTCATAGGCCTAATACATGGATACTAGAATGATATATCATAGTTGTATAATGCATCCAAACAACTAATATATGGTTGAGACATGACTCCTCTCTCATGCATTAACATAACTCATATGACTCAACCAATGACCCATAAGAAAAACATGATAATACATGTCTACAATAATGAATCTAAGCTTATATATGGTTGAAACACATGACATAAACCAACCCAAACATGGTTGTAACAACTCTCATCACTCAACATGACTCATTTCAACACATGCTCGACATGACTCGTGACTCTAGGACCAATCCGCCAATAACCAAATGATGAAAATAACACGTTACAGGGGCTTCATATTGAGAGTACATGGTTGAAAATGATGTATGCGAAGACTCATGAATATCTTCTATTTATGCATAACTGAGAATGATGATATAAAATGTAAAATATATGGTTGTTACATCATGCTCATGAAAATTATTTCATGGCCAAAATAATGTCTCCTCCTAATGCATGCCAACATAAAATGTTGATGAACTGATGGGCCAAATAAAATGTATGTACATGAGCCATTTCATCCATAATATCAATGAGAACATGTAGAGACATATGTCGGAAAGTATCACCTTCCTCTACACATGGTTGAATCAATAATCTTCTTCTATGCATGGCTAGTGCAAATCAAAAAGCAACAAAAGAATCATTGGTAGCATATAAGACAATGTAATAGAAATCTCTCCAACATCATCAACACATGACCAAATATGTAATGCATCCACGAAGCACTAAGCAACAACAACAACAACAACAACAACATAAGGTTTTGCAATAAATTTCTATCAACAACTCATCATATCCTTGACCTTATGCTATCGAGGCAACAACTCTCTCCACATATAGAGAGAACCACAATCCTCAAAAGCAAAAAAATATCAATCTCTTTGACCAAAACATCATATGCAACATACATACTCTAATCCAAATCACACAAGCACATAAGCTCTTCCCAACCTAGCCATCCAAATGTAAAACATATAATCAACAACATGCATCATACATCTAGATATATAAGACATGAGTAACAATATGCACACTCTAGATGTGCCAAATTTAACACACCATCATCTGATCTCCATAGCGGTATCACATGCATGACTATACATGATATATCTAACAATGTAAGCACTAGCGACATACTAGATTTTCCATGCAACCATATTAACAACCTGAATATCCATGAGAAAACCAAAACAAACTTTTGTCAACATCTTCCTGTAATAGACAATGTCAAATACATGCATAACTAGTTCTCCACAATGAACACAATGCCACCAATATGCTGGACCATTGGAGGTAGGAATCATCTCCCCCTGAAAGTGTTATCATTCTCCACTCCTTGAAAACTCTCTCTATGAAGAGTTCAAGCTCTAAATCCTTATCTCAAAACTATGAGCAAATTTTACAATTAATAGCATAAGAACAAATGCAAAGTTGCCACGTTCTAAAAAACTATCATGAAAATCAACATACAACTTCTCCAAAGCTATCAACTAATATGTATGTGGCTGATATAACTGTTGACAAATAGAAATAAGGATACATTTTGAAATTGAAACAATACTTCAAACCTAATGAAACTCCCCCTAAGCTCATGCATCACTTATCCTAACATGAGTATTTGTCTTCATTCAATCTCTTTGATATGGATGCACCTCCAATGATCTACATGAAACTCAAGGTGCGACCATATGCTCCCCTTGTGGCCATGCAGGGCTCAATTTTTGGTGGGAGTCACTTGGTGCTCCTTTCTCCTCCAAACATTGGTGGATTAATCTTTTACATGCAAACTACCTTCTTTCTTCTCGTGTGAATGGTCTTGTATTGTCTTTTCCCTTTGATTGGATTTCTTGTAACACATGGGGAGCTTGGAATCTTTGGCCTTATGTCCAATATTGTCCAAAACAAACACTGCGCACAAACAATATTATGATGAATGCACTAGCAACTACCAAACACAAAGATTATTTACAACCATTCCTTACTCCATCTCCTCGTTTGCTACATAGAATGTTAGTTGAGATATGCCTCTACTACCCTCTGCAAGATTTGATCTATCTGTACAAGAGTTTAAAAAAAATCTACAATGTATACTCCTCTTGCATACTCTACTCTTCTCACACACTCACTTAATCAATAACATAACTAGAAACATACATATAAATATGCAATCCACATATCAATCCTCCAACATATATATGCTCAACATAATGCAATCAGTAGCATAACTAATCTGAATACAAAAACTCAACCGTGTATGAACAAAGCAACATACAAGATATGAATACAATGCTACATCCATTTGAAAAAAACAACCGGACAAGATATGAATACAACGCTACATCCATATGAAATAAAACATGATCAGATCAACTATAAACTCTTGCATACACAATGTTACAATACAAGTGTGTTGTATAAAATATGCTAACATTCAATCTCCATGGTAGCAACAATCTCCTCCATCAAATGTCTTCGTAAACCTGCATCAAACATTTGCTGAAGTGTGCACACAAATTTTTGCAATAAAATTGATCACCTCCATCAATTTTCTACAACTATGTCTCTCCTTTCAACATTGGTTCTCAAAGCTCTCCAATGAGTTAGTATCACAAAGGAACTGACCAACTTTCACAAAATTTTATCCTATAAATAATTTTCTGGAGTGATTAAAATAATAATTGCATTCATAGTAATGAAGAGCTAATAATCTCTATTCATACATTACAAATTTGGTATCATTCATAGAACTTTCCTCCTTAACTCAATCCACCACCATCTTCATTGAATGAGAGATATTTTCTAATTTAACTAATCACCTTCTTCAATAAAGCAGAGGCTTTTTCAAGTTTAATCAATCACCATATTCAATAAATGAAGATGGATCTTTTAAAACTTAATCAACCATCTTCTTCAATAAATGAGAGAATTTTTCAAGTTTAATCAATCACCTTCTTCAATAAATGAGAGAGATATTTTCAAAATCATCTTCTTTAATAAATGAGAGATTTTTTTCAAGGTTTTGTTTTATTTTATTTATTTATATTTATTATTATTATTATTATTTTGACATGAATGACAACACTATGCCCCTAACAATTCATATGGATTTATGAATATAAGTTGAGAAATTTGAATTCAATGAAAAAGTAATTGTAAAAGCATTACACTTTAATTTCTTAAAGAAGATTCCATCTTGATAATCATATTATTTAATCACTAGAGTCCTAACTCCAACTTTTATAGTTTTCTTCAATTTTTTTTTATTCCCCTCATGCTTGTTATAAAAACAAAGCACTATTAAAAAAATGAAGTATAATCTATTTGATTCATCTTGAAGGTGATCCTGCTCAATGTTGGAAAACCATAATCTTCCATTATCCCTATTATATTCAATATTGAATTTCAAAAGCAAATTTCCCAAAAAAAATTTGATAAGCAAATTGCCTATTAGAATTATAATCTTCTATTATTCATACTAATTGCAGTGACATCAGTTTGAAAATTATAATCTTCTATTATTCATACTAATTGCAATGACATCAGTTTTTCCTGCCATTTCATCTAGGTACATTATTCATCTTGCACAATTACAATGTTTAGAGTACAAAGTTGGGGATAATCAGGTTTTCAAGGGATTTTTTAGATATACAAATAGATATCTATATACCAGTAGGTAATACCCAAGGAGGAGATATATTCCATTCCCTGCACAAGGTATCATCAATACAACATTTTCCGGTCGAATACATTCTTTGGCAGGGAATCAGATGGATTCCAACCGTATTTCTGCAGCCCCTGCACCTTAAATTACGAAATCCGAATGGATGGATTCAGTAGGCATGGACCAGACACTATAGCCTTACACCGTGTACACCTAAAAGGACGTCATTGTTATGAATTTTAGGTGCACTCAGCGATATTTGTTTCAAATCTCCTAGAACTTCCTTTTACTGAAGAAACCAAACAGAATAGTTACTTCTGAAACTGTGATTGGGCCATGGCAAATATTAAATACTATATAGTAATTCAATGATGGTCTTATTGGCTTCCCATCAATTGAACAAGATGAAAAGAAAATAAATTAATAATTGACTTACTGCATACTATATCCTTGTCAGTAACATTTATCTGTGTCACTAACATTAAATATTAACTGAATGTGTAAGGGCAGATCTGGCCGTGGCCGTATATAATCTCTGGTTTCTTGGATTGTCTGCATCAAAAAGTTATAGACTCCTGTTTGTATATAGTCATGGATGGATGGATAGGCCTGCTGTGTGCTGTCTATTCTGTAAGTACACCGAGTTGCTGCTCTGTACTGGTCTGCATTATTGCAATACTAATCCATACTCCAAAGAAATTGCCCACTGACAGGAAATTGCCATTGTTTAGGACCATTACTCCATTGCAACCTTACATCTTTTGGTTAATCCTCAGGCACGGCCCTTCAGACCCACTCACGGAGAAAGCTAACATCACCATTGGCAGATACCTGTTGAGTGACTGTAATCAATGAAGAAGGCAAGGCAGTTTAAGCAGTACGAAGGAGGAGGACTGTTTCGAATCCAAGGCAGAGGTGAAAGATGGTGATAAAATGGGTACACGAGATATATGCAATGCAACTTTTGCTGAATATTGCGTGAGCTATAAGTTGTCCTCTGCCATAGATGCGTCCTCTTTCATGCCCAAACAGTCGATTCAGGGCTTTAGGGTTTGTCACCAATAAACTGTCGATTCAGGGCTTTAGGGTTTGTCACCAAGAAACAGTCGATTCAGGGCTTTAGGGTTTGTCACCAATAAACTGTCGATTCAGGGCTTTAGGGTTTGATACCAAGAAACAGTCGATTTTGCTTTTAGTGTTATGGATGTGATGTATTGTTGAATATGCTGATCTGTCACTAACCCTGGATTTTATTAATGAAACGTCACGAGAGGATTGAAGTTACCTAATTAGGTATATAGAAAATACTAATAAAAATATATTTAAAGATTAGTTAATGGAAGATATTTTGGAAGTCATATATTTGATAATGGGTGGAATGTTTATCAGAAAAATTAGACACAAATCTTATATTAATCTGTCGGTTATAATTCTATTAGAAAATAATTTAAAGTGAAAAATTAGATTATTTTATTATAATTATGTATTTTTATTTTAACTCATGTAAATGTCAAAGTAGGTTGGGGAAATATATTATTATTATTTTAATGTTGAATATTAGGTGTCAAGTAAAAATGTGAATGCTTATTTTTTGAAAAATTGGAATTTGTTTTTATAGTTATTTTATCAGTTATATTATTATTATTTTATTATTTTAGTTTAGTATAAGTTACTAGAAGAATGAAGTTAAGTATGTAATAGAGGTTAAAAAGAATTTTTATTAGGTTTAATGGTTAAGAGTATGTGTTTTCTCCTAAGAGGTCAGAGGTTCAAAACCAAAGAAGTAGAGTATGTATTTTTTAGTAGACTTAGCAGTCAAATAGCAACGCAGAGATAGAAGTCTCTTATCCTACAAATCCCACAAACAAGAAAATATTATACACTAATTTGACATCTAGCTTGATTGACATAACCTTCAAAATTATATAATTATAATAATAATAATTGTAAAATCAATCTTTAAGAATCCTTGTAGATCCTAACAATGAGATTTTTTTCAATCCATACATTGTAGAGAAGGGAGTTTCGCTTTCGATTGTGCAGATTGAAAAGGAGAAAAAGCCCAAGTGAATTGGAATGTTTGTGTGGGTGAATATGTGAAATTAATAACTAATTGGGTTGTGAGAAAGTGCGTGTTTGTTTAGGTGAATTCATATCCTCAACTTGGAGGTGGTTTGTTGTAAAAAAATATTGGTTCAACAACACCTAAAAGTTGAGAAGAATATCCTTCAAACACAATTATTTGATATAACTTATTATTATTATTTTCTAAATAAGGCTAATTCTATTTATATAATTTACTGGTACAAAACTGTCTCAGCGTCAGCTGTGAAAGTCTGAATGCTGGGCTTGATAGCCATGATGTACAAAAAAATTCTGGACTGCCCTGAGTGGGAAACCAGTCCTTTAAGAAGCAGTTTGGCCGCCCTTAGAGGGGAAACTGGCACAAAATCTATACTGTTTGACATAGCAGAAAAAGATATACTAAAGATAACATTCAACATTTTCCGCTGAGCATTGAAACATAGAAACAAAAAATTCCCAAAATGATTGAACAATAGTACCAATGAAGGTCGAAGGCCGCAAGAATCACTGATCATGAGCTGGGGATGGCGGCTCCTCCACAATTCTGCACTAATACTCGTCCCTGTTGTCTTCCTTGTTTTCCTTAAACGCGCCTTCCTCATCGGCAGCATCTTCCTGCTTGTGTTCCTTGCCCTGGGCAGATTGAACGATACCGACGGGCGTCTCAGAGCTCAGGGCATCATTCTTGATCGGAGTGGGAAGGGGGTAGGGCGTAGGGGAGGGGGCTTGGTTAGCAGACTCTTCTCTGAGAGTCACAGTGACAAAAGCTGTAATAACGTGCCTGTCTAGAGAACATTCAAAGCGGAAATCTGCGCTCTGGGAAGTTTGACAAATTGGAATACTGGCTGACACACGGGAGGTAGGGGAAACTGCAGGTCTGGGAGGGTCGACAGAGGGAGGCGGGGTTGGCTGGGCGAAATGCAAACTCCCTACATGGCAGGCTTGGCCTCTTATGCTGCGCGTCTCCGGGTAATGTCCCCACGCGGTTTCTTCTTCTGAGGAATCAGAGTCAGAGCTGGTTGAGCGCCGAGAGCGGGCAACATGGCCCCTGCTAGAGTCACACCGACATCTCATTCTATGGCGAAGGCGCGACATGGATGCAGAGACGAGCTGGTAGTGCCTTTGACAGGTGGAGCAGGCAGAGAGCGAAGGTAACCTACAGATATCAGCAGACTGAGCACGATGAAAGGAATTAGTACAACAAAAAAACACTCTGGGTGAAGTGGTGTCCCGGCAACATCTCCAGGCATCCAAGGAGTGTGCAGCGGCGCCCTGTTTGTGTGCGAGCGCTAGGCTCAACACAACCAGGAGGGCAGGCACCACTCAGAGGAGGCGGGGAGTTGCAATCGTCACAGTAGCAAGCCGAACAGCCAAAGACAAACACCATCGCAAGCTGGGCGAGCAGAGCGGTTTGGAGTAATAGCCGAGCAGGAGGAATTAATGCCATGCAAGCTGGCGGAGTTAAGGCATCATAAACGAATGTGCAGGGGGCCATATGGCCACCCCATGTGAGCTCCTTCGGGAGTCGCGTAGGGACTGACGTCCCATCACCCAAAGCTAACATCCACATCCGGAGTTGATATAACTTATTATTAAAGATATATGTATTTTTAATTTTTTTAGATTTTTAAAAAAATATGGGTTTGAATTATAAACTATATAATAATAGAATATTAAATTAGAATATATTTAATTGAAAATAAAATTTAATTATTTATTTACAATATCATAAATACAAATTATAAAATTATTAATTATTTTATGATAAAAGGTACAATTTTATATTATCAAATTTTATAAAGTTATTTAAAATAATTTACAATATTAAAATATATCAATTTAGATTAATTTTAATTTTGGATATTGGGGTTGAGAGAGATCAAATCTCTTTTCACTCTAAAAAAAAGTTTGCATCTTAAGTCACTTCATCTCTCTCAATGCTTGGTTCATCTGAAGTTAAGATGAATCTAAGCTGGTTTAATTATTAATTATAATTATATATATAATTATTAATTTTATGCTTTTATTATATTATATTTATATTTTTAGTTTTATGCAATTTAACCAAGTCAAAATGTTAAACATTACAACATCTCTACCATACTAGGCTAGACAACATCTCTTAATATAATAATTTAATGACATAGTCTAACTTATAGACTAAACAACTTAAACTCAATTAAAAAAAAAAATTGTGGATTTTGGTTAAAATTAACAAGAAAAAATACTCGGAAAAAGACTATTTCGTCTATAAATTAAACCACTCCAAAAATTTTTATATTATTTCATCTTTTACAAATTTAACCTCACACTTCAAAAAATTTCATAATGTAAAGCTCACATAACAACCTTCCTTATTTCATTAAAATAAAGTAGAGTGCCTTGCTTATTAATGTTCGAGGGAATCTCAATGTAAGAATTTGTCATATATTAATAGCTTGAAATATAGAGAGTTTTTTGTTGTTGTTGAGTGACCCACAAGGTTTGAACCTGGAACCTTTGGGGACATAACTCCTTATTGTCAAGCCAATCACTAATGAAGTTGCCACCCAAGGGCTTTTGTAATAATAGAGAGTTAAATAACACTTTCTTTATTTTATGTTATGGAATTTGACCCTTTTTTATTATAGATTTTTCTAGTTAAATTATATATGTTGATGTTATGGATAGATTGTTAAATAACTTTAAGAATTAAAAGAATTAATCCTCATTTTATAACTTTATAAAAAATTCAAGTTGTTTAACTTGTAGAATTCAAATTCATGAGGATAAAGAAGTTTATATATTATTGGGTTGTTCCTCAACCTTGCATGGTGGAGGAATTAGAGATATAGGAGGTGACCCCATCTCTAGCGTGGCCAACTTTCATTCCATGTCCACTGTAAATTTCTTGAGCTCATCCAATCTATGCATGAGGTTCACTTGAGTCTACGTTTTGTTAACAAAAACCTTGCCTAACAACAACTTGGCATGCCAATAGAGGTCCACCGTGTTAGTGTCTAAATGACCAGTGATCAAATACACTCTTTTAGGTTCACTTGGTAGTGGTCTTTGGTCAAAATTTCATGTTTTCAAACCAATTCTCAAATAAAATTTTGTTCACCGAATGTTGTCTAGGATAGAATGCTACTCCCTTCACTCATTCATGGTCATCATCATTTCAAGGTCATGACATTTATCATCATCTAGGGTCATAGGTCAATCACCATACCTCCATCTAGGTCATGGTCTAGGTTTACTTTGTTTCGCCATCATAATGTCTAATCATGGCATGAAAGAAGGAAAACAAGAGTAATTTTCACCATACAAATCGTCTTCATTGGGAGTTAGCAAAGATAAGGAAAAAATAAAGCAAAGACAATTTGTCTTTTCTCAAGAAGTATGCTACATGATCAAGTTTTCAAAAAGTGTTTATGATTTCACTAGAAGACTAAAGGCAAATTTTGTGAGTTATAAAAGGGAAATGAAGCTTTGGAGTTCATTTCATCATTTGGTTTTCAATATAGCTCCCCTCTCATACTCACAACACTCCACATCCATCAAATATTGAAGACAATCAACAAAAAATTGTTCCAACTACTCTATGCTACGGTTCTTCCAGCTGCGCTATGCTTCTGGTAGTTGCGCTACACTTCTGGCAAGGGTGATATGCTTTCAAAATAGCTATCTAAGGGTCAAAATATCTTTTCTCAAGGATCAGAGACCTCCAAACCAGTAAGTGAATGCTCCTCATACCTCATTCAAAGTGAATTTCTTCAGCAAAGGGTGGATTCCCTCATTTAGGTTTCTCCACTACGTTTTTGGTTTCTTTCATGTTTGGTTGCTTCAGTTGGGAAAACCCTAATTTCATCATCTACAAACCTTCATACATCACCCATATGCCTTATCAAATCATTACATATCACTCATATCCCTCCTTGCTACCATTTTCTCTCAAACTTTAGTTTTCACCATGTTCTTGCGGGAAACTAGGAAAACTATGTGTTTTTAACTTTTGGGAACCTTTCCCATACCCATTTCAAAAATTTCTAGTTGCATTGTGTTGCTAATTCACCACCCTACCTCCCCAAATTTTTATGGATTTTCCCTAATTTCCTTCCATCTCATTTCTGTCCCTAAAACCACTCTACCACTATCCCCCGTTTTCCTAATTTTTCACCTTCCCTTTCCACTACATCAAGCTAGGGTTTTCCTTGTTGAAAAACATCATGGAGGGTGAGAAGAGGGTCCATAAGGGAGGTCATCATTCCATCTTTGAGCCATATAATTTGCAAGAGATCAATGCTTCTCCTTATATTAAGAAATCTTTTGAAAACAATGGTTGTTTGAGGTTTTGTGAGAGAATCCAAGAGGTACGCTGTCATGCTCAATTGAAAAGCCTTTTTTCCACCAAATTTAGGAGAGATAAGGCTATCATAGTAGGGATTGAATTCACCATATTAGCAGATGCTATCACCTCAGCAATAGGTATCCCGAACCATGGAGAAATCTGGTTCAAAGGGATGGACTTGGACATTGATAACTATAAAATGTTCATAAAACCTCATTGCAAAGATACTCCTGAGCACATATTTCCTTTCAGGCATTTACTTGACAAGTATGCCCCTTTGATGAAGTTAATCATGAAGTATTTTACATGTGAAGGGAGATTCTCAAGATTTTACCAGTACCACATAAGGTTATTAATGCACTTCACTGCCACCAAACCACTCAATTTTCCTCATTATCTATTCAGGAGTTTGGTCAAAATGACTGAAAAGGTATAGAGTAAATCAATATGTCTTGGGATACTTTCATGAAGAAAATTGCATCTGTACCTACTACTAGTTCACCCATCATTCAGAGAACACCATCAACATCAGCACAACCAAAGGAGGTTGGCTCTTCAAGTAGACAAGTAGAGGTTCCAAAGATGCCTAGGGTTGAAGTCACTCCAACCTATGAGAAGAGTAAAAGGATGGCTTTTGCTCCTATGATCACTAAAGGTGTTCTTGCACCTGAAACTACAATTGAGCAAAGAGAAACCATAGAGCAACCACCACTAGAAAATTTGGCAAAATTTCCAACGGCCAATTCGTCGCTATTCCGACACATAGTCGTCACAAGAGCGACAGTTTGAGGACGGGAAAAACATGGTTTTCCATCCCGTCGCAATTCCGACGCACTTAAAAAGTGTCGCACTACCGACACTTTTTCTGTCGCTTCCAAACAGGCGTCGCTCTTCCGACGTTTCCCAAACCGTCGCACTTCCGACGTTTGTAAACTGTCACGCTTCCGACGAAATGTGGTTCGACGTTTTGAACATCGCTCTTCCGACGTTTGTAAAATGTCGCAATTCCGACGAAATGTGGTCCAACATTTTGAGCGTCGCTCTTCCGACATTTGTAAACTGTCGCAATTTCGACGTTTTGGACGTCGCTCTTTCGACGTTTGTAAACTGTCGCAATTCCGACGAAATGTGGTCCGACGTTTTGAACGTCGCTCTTCCGACATTTGTAAACTGTCGCAATTCTGACGAAATGTGGTCCGACGTTTTGAACGTCGCTCATTCGACGTTTTTATACTGTTGCTCTTCCAACGTTTTTAAGCTGTCGCAATTCCGACGCTTACAAGGCGTCGGTATACCAACGACGGGTTCAATTTAAAAAAAAATGAAACTTTAAAACAGGACAGTAAATCTCCAATATTTGTTATGAATTGTGGGCGTTCCAATGACCGTGAAATATTAATATAATAAACCACCCCGTAGCGCTTCGACTATAAACAATCATTTTTTTTTTCACAAGAGAAAAAACGTTGTTTTGAATATATTAGATGAAGTAAAACAATCCATGAAGTCATTACATTTTCACATCTGAAGATTGTAACCCAAATATCCATCCAGAAAAGTGGAAGTCCCACCCTAGACAATGATAGAAAATTACCCCATGTCACATACAAGGACATGATATAAAACCCAGTAACGGTCCACATGGAGATTATCGACAATCTGAGAAAGCATCCAAATATGTCTAAGGCATCTATAAGAAAGTGAAATAGCAGTATGTAGAATAGTAAAGCATCAGATAGAGTACCGACGTCCATTGTTCCAAATAAAAATTAAAGTAACCAAAATCCTTGAACAGAGAAAAACGCTAATCATGTGAGGAGTGTGATATGTCCAAAATATAAAAAGAAGATCAGACCATATCAATAAACCAGCAACATAGACCAGCATCGCTAGTTTTGAAGGCAGAGTGATAAACATTAATCATTTTTTTTTCACAAGAGAAAAAACGTTGTTTTAAATATATTATATGAAGTAAAACAATCCATGAAGTCATTAAATTTTCACATATGAAGATTGGAACCCAAATATCCATCCAGAAAAGTGGTAGTACCACCCCAGACAATGATAGAAAAATACCCCATGTCACATACAGGGACATGATATAAAACCCAGTAACGGTCCACATGGAGATTATCGACAATATGAGAAAGCATCCAAATATGCCCAAGGCATCTATAAGAAAGTGAAATAGCAGTATGTAGAATAGTAAAGCAACAGATAGAGTACCAACGTCCATTGTTCCAAATACAAATTAAAGTACCCAAAATCCTTGAACAGAAAAAAACGCTAATCATGTGAGGAGTGTGATATGTCCAAAATATAAAAATACCATCAGACCATATCAATAAACCAGCATCGCTAGTTTTGAAGGCAGAGTGATAACCTGTCAACACATAAAATAGTATCATAAAGCGGATACAGGAAATGTGCAGAGACATGTACTATTGATATATGCCTCACACAAAAAGCATTCATGATAGAGCAAAAATATGTATAAACCCAGGGTCGATTGTATGTTCTGGCTTGCTTGTTCCCGGAAATAAAAACCATCTGCAGAAACCCAGGCTCGCTTGTAAGATCAGGCTCGCTTGATTCCAAAATTGGTAACCATCTGTTGCATCCGAGATGTAAGGTTCAGGCTCGCTTGTTTCCATTAGTAGCCCGCTACAACATTCACCCTGTTCATAGCAAAAAGGTTCCTGTAGATATACAGAGAAAGAGTATAATACGTAGACCATATAAACATGGCTCTGTATTTCAAAAAACAGGTTTAAAATAGAAACAAGGCAACATTTTTTTTTCCAATTGTTATGAACATAATTCGACCGTGAAATATTAATATAATAAACCACCCCGCAGTGCTTTGACTATAAACAATCATATAAACATGGCTCTGTATTTCAAAAAACAGGTTTAAAATAGAAACAGGGAAACATTTTTTTTTTCTAAGTAAATTTAATCTATTAATAGTGGGAATAAAATTACACTGAAGTAAAAAACATTGCCCAGACTCATGGAAAATTTGTCATCAAAAAATCAAAAAATTAAGAAGACTTCCCTCATACGGGGAAACCAGTCTTGAACGTTTACAGAATTCAAAAATATTATAGAGGTCCAACACAGTAATATAATCTAAAAGCAACCCAATTAAGTGGGCCGCGAAGCAAGAAAAACATATTAACCAAACTACTCCTCCGGCTCCTCGACGATTCGGCACCATCCTTCAGAAGGTCTAGGATCGCTAGGTGCTACCTCCACAGTCATGCCACCGCTCCCCTCCTGAAGGCCCGAATGCTGGCCGACTTTTTCTGAGCTCAGACCAGCCGGACGGGTGCATTGTTCTTCCATTTGGGCCTCCTCACGGAAAACCACAGTAATTGAAGCTGTGATTCATGGGCTGTTCAGAGAGAAATTAAAGGAAAAAAGCACAGTGCGCATCGTGGTAGAAGGTGGTGTTTGGGAATCTGAGGAGCAAACTCTGTTGTTTAACAAAACGCCCTCCAAAAGAGAAATAAAGAGATATCAATGCCTTAGAAATAAGCCACTTCGAGGGGGCAACCTCCAATACATTACATGAATGAACAATTCTTGGATGATACAATTTACAAAACCTCCTTTCGATATATAGGAGTCCATGGGGCCATAATGTAATCCTAGTGGCCACAATGTAATCCTAGCCGACCTAACAATAATAATTTAAGGGCACAATAATAACAAAATGGGGGTTACAAGGGTACAATAATAACAATAAGGGGGTTACACTAACAACAATAAGGGACTATACTAGTAATATAGGGACCTAACATGCCCCTCTCCTTCAAAAAGTGTTGTCCTCAACGCTTGAGTAGCTCTGGGTGCTTTTGTATAAAATTCTCATCCTCCCATGTAGAATCTTCAGTGGGTAAGTTCTTCCACTTGATGAGATACTCTGAAATTGATCGATTCCGTAATTGTCGAGTTCTTGTTTCCGTGACCGCTTCCAGTTCCAATATGATTTTTCCTTCCTCATCAAGTTCTGGAAATATTGTTTGAACTGGAAGATTTTCACCTATAACCTTCTTTAAGCATGAAACATGGAAAACTGGATGTACTCGCGAAGAAGCAGGAAGCTCCAATTTGTATGCCATAGTACCAATCTTTTGCAACACCTCGTAAGGACCATAGTACTTTGGCGATAATTTATTATCCTTCTTTGCTTGCTTGAGGGACATTTGTTTGTATGGTTGTAGCCGTAAAAATACCCAATCTCCTACATCAAAACTTCTCTCGCTACGATGTTGATATGCCTGTTGTTTCATTCGATTTTGTGCCAAATTCAGGTTATCCTTTAAGAGTTGGAGAACTTCTTGCCGATGCTCGATGTGATCTTCCACTGCTTGAACCTTCGAATTTTCCCTTAAATATGATGTGATGGATGGTGGATGATATCCATAAAGTGCCATAAATGGGGTCATTTTTGCCGCAGTATGGAAGGAAGTGTTATACCACCATTCAGCGAGAGGTAACCACTTGACCCATTGTGTTTGTTTATCAGATACAAAACAACGAAGATATCCTTCCAAACATTTATTTACTATCTCAGTTTGACCATCAGATTGAGGATGATAAGATGAGCTATGAGCTAATTGAGTACCCAAACAAGAAAATAACTTTGTACAAAAATTTCCAGTAAAAATGGGATCTCCGTCGCTCATAATAACCCTTGGGCTTCCATGTAGCTTTTGAATTCTGTCCATAAATGTAGTAGCAACTGTACTTGCTTTAAATGGATGAGATAATGCACAAAAGTGTGCATACTTGGTAAGTCTATCAACTACCACCATGATGACACTCTTTCCTTCAGACTTAGGTAAACCCGTGATAAAATCCATTGAAATCTCCTCCCAACGTTGACTTGGAATGGATAAAGGTTGTAGAAGTCCCGGGGTCTTAATTGTTTCCACTTTATTCTGCTGGCAAACCAAACATTCCGCCACAAACTTTTGAATATCAGATTTAAGGCCATCCCAAAAAAATTATTTCTTCACTCTGTGGTAAGTTTTTAAAAATCCTGAGTGTCCTCCTAAAGGAGAAGTGTGCAATTCCAGAAAAATCTTTTGTTTTAGTTGGGAATTCTTACAAAGATATAAGCGATCTTTGTACCATAAGGAATCATTTTTCCAACTAAATGTATCAGATGTACTAGGATCTTGCCGCAACTTTTGAATGAGTGTCCATACATCTTTGTCCTTCTTCCATTCATCTCTTGCTTTGGTTATCCAATCTGGTTGGATAATAGAAATGGCACAAAGCAATGCTTCCACCTCTTCATTCTTTCTTGAGAGTGTATCTGCAACAACATTAAGCTTTCCTTTTTTGTAGATTATTTCAAAGTCATAACCCAACATCTTTGTGACCCATTTTTGCTGCTCTTCTGAAGATAGCCTTTGTTCCAAAAAGTGTTTAAGACTATCATGATCAGTTTTTACCTTGAAGTGTCTTCCCATTAGGTAAGTTCGCCATTTCTTTAGTGCATGAAATATTGCTAACATTTCCTTCTCATAAATAGGTTTCTGTAAATACTTTCCTTTGATTGGACGACTTTCAAAAGCAATGGGTCTTCCTTCCTGCATCAAAATTGCACCAATTCCATTTCCTAAGGCATCACATTCCACAATAAAGGTTTTTGTGAAGTCTGGCGTAGCTAAGACCGGTGCTAGGCACATTGCCTCTTTAAGATGTTCAAAGGCCTTAGTTGCTTCAGGAGTCCATGAAAATGCATCTTTCTTCAATAATGTTGTTAGAGGTGTCGCTATTCTCCCATAATTTTTAACAAACTTGCGATAATACCCTGTTAACCCGAGAAATCCTCGCAACTGCTTTATGGTTGCGGGGACTTTCCATTCCTTAATGGCTTTAATTTTGTTAGGGTCTACTTTAACACCCTCGTGAGATACAATATGACCCAGATATTCCACCTCTTGTACTCCAAAGAAACATTTGGATGTTTTTGCATATAATTGTTTCTCCCGCAATAGTTTGAGCACCCTGTCAACATGTTCAACATGATCCTTCCAAGACCTGCTGTAGATTAGTATATCATCAAAAAATACTAGCAGAAATTTTCTAAGGAAGGGTTTGAAAATGGAATTCATCAACCCTTGAAATGTAGAAGGTGCATTGGTAAGACCAAAAGGCATGACCAAAAATTCATAATGACCCTCATGAGTTCGAAATGTTGTTTTTGGAATATCTTCAGTCTTCATTCTAATTTGATGATATCCCGAATGAAGATCCAACTTGGTAAAATAAATTGCTCCATGTAATTCATCCAATAATTCATCAATCACAGGAATGGGAAATTTGTCTTTAATGGTGAGCTTATTGAGCTCCCTATAATTCGGACACATTCGCCATGATCCATCCTTCTTGTGTACTAATACTACAGGAGCAGAGAAAGAACTTTGACTAGGTTGAATTATACCCGCCTCTAACATTTCTGCAATCATACGTTCAATTTCACTCTTTTGGAAGTAAGGATATCTATAAGGCCCGATGTTTGGAGGAACACTTCCTGGAATCAAATGAATAGCATGATCATGATCACGAATAGGTGGGAGTCCTTTGGGAGTTTCAAACACCTTGGAATGATTGTCCAAGACTTGTTGAAGATCTGCAGAAATAGATGATTTTGATGTTGGAACTTCTAGTGAGCATAATTGTGCAATTACGCCTCGCTGTTCTTTCTTTAGAAGCTTTGTCATGACCTTAGAGCTTATTATCCTTCCTGGCTTCCCCGCAATACCCCGTAATTCGACTTCCTTTCCTTCTGAAAAAAATTTCAAGAAAATTTCTTGAAAATTAAAAGCTACCGTCCCCAAAGATTGTAACCATTGTACTCCTAGTACAACATTCGCACCTCCCATAGGAATGGAAAGCATTGGACTAGTCAATACATATTCCCCCATGGTTAGCTTGATATTATGGCATTTTCCAGAGCAATTTATAGTTCCTCCCATTTGCAACCTCCATTTGCAACCACTTGACATTCTACAACCACTTGACATTCTAGTGCTGGTATAGGAAACAATTCTAATTCCTCACAATTTTACAATGAATAAAATTATGGGTGCCACCTCAATCAATCAAACTTGCCACTTTTTCTCTTCTTGATTTGTCCTTCATCTTGAGAGTTTGGAGGAGTGGGTAATTCCCGCCGTTGCATTACACGATATGGTTGGATTCATTTCTTCCTCTTCTAGGGCCGGTTCCTGGTGTATATCCTCTTCTTGTTCATTTTCTTCTTCCTCTTCACAATCTATGTAAAATAATTTCTTCTCAGCACACTTATGACCTTTAGTGTATTTGTTATCACAACTGTAGCAAAGTCCTTTTGCTCTTTTTTCTTCCAATTGTTGTGGTGTCAACCTTGTAGGTTGTGGAAATCTAGGCATAGAAACACTTCCTTCTTTAGAGAATTGAGCGGTAGGCTTCCTTGTCGCCATCATTTTACATTCAAATTTTCTTGCCAACCTGAATTCCTTCTCTAATGAATCCGGTTCCAAAACGCGAAATTCATGTTGGATGTTATCCTTTAAAATTCCTATGAAGAGATCGATCCTGTGTTCCTCTGGAATATCAGTTACCCTTATATTCAATTTTTGGAAGTCCTCAATGTGCTGCCCCACTAAACACTTTTGTTTGAGATTTATCAATTGGCTAAAGAAGGTGTTACTCTTTGTATCCCTCATAATGCTTATCTATTTCGTCCGTGGTTCGACTCATGGACAATTTTTTTACGAGAGCAAAGCCATCGATACCATACAAATGTATTTTTTTCTAAATGTAAAGTTGCAATGCGTACCTTTTGTGTGTTTTGCACATTATGGAGATCAAAATATTGCTCCATCTATAGTATCCATGTTACAAGATCCTTTCCATCAAACTTCTCATATCCATTTTTGGAATATGGTGGTTCTTCCCGCCAACATTAGAGTTTATGAAGTCACGATTAACATTTATTTTGTTCTCATCATGAGTTTCCTCTACTATATTTTCACCATTAGGAAACATTTCTTGTATCAACTTTGTCAAACCTTCCATGTCTGCTTTTAGATCATTCTTCATGTTTTTTATGTTGTCTTTCATGTCATCCATCTTAGTTTCCACACCTTTATTCAAAACTTCCATTTCATTTTTTGTTGTTCTTTGCGAGAGCGAAATTTGTTGCACTTGCTCTTGTAATTTTGATATGTCATGTTGCCATTCTTCATCTTCATGAGTCACAGTAGAGCCTTCTAAAGGCTTAATGGGAGTTGAATTATTTTTAGGGGCCATTTTAGAATCCAATACTGATATCTATTCTACAATATTCCTTTGGAATCAATTCAACTTGATTCTTCAAACAAGACTTATGCAATTCGGAAAAAAAAAATACACACCTTTTACTTGCTTTTTAGGAGCTCGATAATGAAATTGGATTATCTTTGTGATTTCAGCACTTCAATATTTGAATTTCAGCACCCATGTATCCCTCTGAATTCTCTTTCAAATTCCACAAGTCTGACCTTATTTGGATTCTCCAAGACAAAGTTGTGTCCAATCTCCCACAATGACCTAATTATGGACTGGTTCAGTAGAGCGAACTTGTACGACTTGCCACGTGTCACCGTTTCATCCTTTGTCTCTGAAATTTATAGCCAAGAAAATAAAGTCCGTGTGCTTGTGACCAATTTTTACGGCACTCCAATCCGATTCCTAGAGAGAGAGTTATTGAACTTTTCCCACGATCACTACTTTGAGATGAAATTGAGGAGCTTGAAAAAGCACTACCTTCCACAGATCATATCTCCAAAAATGTTCTGAACCAAGCTCTGAAATTTTTTGACGGATTTATTTAGGATTTAAAATTCGCACCATATGAATTTAAGATTCTGAACCTTCATAGAAACAAAGTTATAGCTCAAATGCCACGATGACCTGTTTAGGAGCCTGAAAAAAGACCTGACTTCCACAGATGATATCTCCGCAAATATTGCGAACCAAGGTCTGAAATTTTTAGACAAGCTTCCTCAGGATTTCGGCTTCGCACCCTAAAAATTTAAGCTTCTGAAACTTCGTAGAAAAAAAGTTATAGCGAAAATGCCACGATGACCTGTTTGGAGCAGCGAAACCCTAGAATCCAAAGCTCTGATACCAAATGTTGTGTAACCAGCTCAAAAAAGAGAAGAAAAGAGATATCAACGCCTTAGAAATGAGCCACTTCGAGGGGGCAACCTCCAATACATTACATAAATGAACAATTCTTGGATGATACAATTTACAAAACTTCCTTTCTATATATAGGAGTCCATGGGGCCATAATGTAATCCTAGTGGGCCACAATGTAATCCTAGCTGACCTAAAAATAATAATTTAAGGGCACAATAATAACAAAATGGGGGTTATAAGGGTACAATAATAACAATAAGGGGGTTACACTAACAACAATAAGGGACTATACTAGTAATATAGGGACCTAACAAGCAGAGGAGCCCATACAGTGGCCAGATCCTAGAACCCGACCTTGCCCACTTCTAGTATCTGGATAGTGACCTGTGTGATAATCACTGGACTGGGAAGACGACTCGGTTGAGGGGATGGAGGGAGAGCGCAGGGGTTGACCTCTAGTGCTCCCCCTGCGGAAACACATCCTTTGACGCAGGCGAGGCATGGGTGCAGTCTCAGCAGTGGGCACAAGAGGAGATGGAGAAGCAGAATTCCAAGAAACAGAGGAAGACAGACAAGGACTAGACCGAGAGAAATGCAGATATGAAGCAAGGTCTAAGCAACAGTTCAGCTGGCCACTTCTCCTTCTCATCACAGTGAGCAGGTAGTGTAACCCAGCAACTGGCTCGTCTGAAAAACCATAGCGAAATGCCATTTTATCGACCCGACTGCAATGTAATCGAAGGACACCCGTCATAATTAATATCTGATCATTAATGAGAGCCGAAGGCCGGATCATATTGGAGCATGCGGAATCACTAACAAGAGTGGAGGTCCGATCTTGAACAGTGTTAAAACTTAATGCGATTTGATTTTAAAACCTTGGAACTTAATTTAACAACGTTAAAAATTAATGCGATTGATATGAAATCGCCACATCTATGTCCCATCACCTTAAACACCATCGAATGCACCCGCATCCGGGAACAGGGCAAAATTTGATTGAGGATACATGGCATAAATTGATTGGAGCGGATCTTTGTTTGGGCTGCTCGCGCAATAGAAATCCGGACCCGAAAAAGATTAGGGCGAATTTGATAAGAAATTCGCGTCACAACTCTCCCTCCGTACGCTAGCCCAACTTCGGACCCGAAAAATATTAGGGCGGAATTCAATTGGTTTTCGCGTCACAAAATTGGCCGACGTCAGTAGGCTATTTTGGAACGCGAATTTGGTTTGAATTATGGTTTATTTCCGTTTGAAGTCCGACGGGCTCGACTTAAGAACAATTTTGTTTGATCCCATCTTATAAAATTTGTGTTGGTTTTCTTTGATAATACACATATTTATAATAAATCATGGGAGTACCACACTAAACATGTGGAAAAGTTATATAAATTATTGAGAACAATCATTTTTATGTAAAAATATTCAAATGTGCTTTTGGGAAATAAGAATTCGAGTATTTGGTTCATATTGTTTTAAAGGAAGGAGTGAAGTTGGAGCCTCAAAAGATGCAAGCTATTACAAAATGACCTATTCCTAAGAAAACCAAGGTTCTTAGAAGATTTTTTAGACTTACATGATATTATTGATCATTTGTTAAGAATTATGCATGCATTTCAAGTCCACTCACATATCTCTTGAAGAAAATATCATTTATATGGAATGATGAGGCTACTTTGGCATTCTCTCTTTTAATGGATGCCATGTCTTCTACACCAACATCGGTTGCACCTAATTTTCGTAAAACATTCATAGTAGAGTGTGAGGCACTAGGACAAGGAATTTACGTAACATTAACACAATAAGGGATATCATTGGCTTTTAAAAGCAAGGAATTCAAAGAAAATATTAGGTGAAATCTACGTATGAAAAATAAATGGAAGCAATATTACATGCAATAAAAAATGGGGATAGTATATCATTGGGAGGTACTTTAAAGTCAAGATATACCATGATAGCATGAATTATTTTTTGAAGCTATGATTTTCATTAGAAGATTAACAAAAATGAAGAGAAAAAATGCAAAGTTTTAATTTTGAGATAATCTGCAAAAAGGGTAAGGAAAATTTAGTACATGATGTACTCAAAAGAGATCAACATCCGAGTTGAAAGAAAGAATGAAGGAGGCTTGTAATGTTCAGATCTTAAGCCCTCCAAGTTTGGTTTTTATTTTCTGCAAATAAAGGTCTATGAGAATCTTGTTTTGATGCCATATTCCCACAACAAATCAGACAGCTTAATCCTGATTTGACTGTGTTTCAATTTTTGTTTTAGAATATAGAGAATGCCAGATCTGTTAGACAGTTTAATCCTGACAGATAGTAGATTAGGTAGAGAAGCGATGAGTTCAACTATTTAATATGAATTCATGGAGAAATAAGGGTAGATTTAGATTAGTTTTCATGTTTTCAAAATAATAAAATGTTGATGTCAAAGGGTTTTCAAATCCAAGTGCACCCTGTTGAAGAAAAAAAGCCAGGGAAGTAGGCTGTGTAGGTAGTTGTTTGGGAAAATTGATTTGATCTAATGCAATACTGATCATCTTTTGTAAGCAGCATGATCAAGAAAGAAAGGGTTGTCAAAGATAAATCATTGATCTACATTCCAGAGACAAAGTTTCTGAATTTATTGACACCTCCAAGGAGCTGCCATCCCCAAGTGGAGCCATTGTTAGCCATCAGAAAATTTTTGTCATAGAAAATGATGGCTAAAAAAAGTCTTGAGCCTTCAAGAGATTATTTTCTTGGAAAATTACTCATTCTTGAAGCCTTATGGTGTTTTCTAAAAAAAAGCAATCAACTGTTGTTCCTTAGTAGTGTTGTTCCTTAGCGGCCGTTCCTTAGCGATGCTGTCCCTTAGCAGTGTTGTTCCTTAACTGTTGTTTCCTAAACTGCTGTTCCCTAAGCTGCTATTCCCTAAGCTATTTTTCCCTAATTTTTGTTCCCTAAACTGCTGTTCCCTAACTGCTATTCCCTAAACTACTGTTACCTAAACTGTTGTTCCCTAAGATGATGTTCCCTAACTGCTGATCCCTTTCCCTCGCGCCCCTTGTAAAAAGGTTTTTTCCTTTGTATTGATCCATAACCGGGTTTTTACGTTTTAACACTAAGAACCAAAATTTACCTCGCCGGGGCCTACCACCCACTACGCAAAGCATCCACCAATATCTGGCTGCCACCTGGCTCCCATTAAAACCCTCGCCCGTGCACCTTTCCTATCGCGCTCTTCTCCCCACCGTAGGATATGACCCTTCTCATCCAACGGTTGATATCACATATCGTGCAACTTTTCCATCCGAAGTTTAACAACCAAACATTGCACGAGACCACTGGTTTTTCAAAGGCCATGCCTCTCCTTTTAATTGGATTACGTTCCCTCTGGGCAAAACCGTTTACCACTCAATCATCGCGTGAAAACTGCTGACAGTTTTTGCAAAACCACTTTCCATAATTTCATTCCAAATTCAAATTTAAGCCTGTTTTCATAGGTTTTATCCATAAAACCTCCTCCGCCTGCATATCCCGCTCCTCTGCACTGCTCCTCCGCACACGCCCAAGCCCTCTGTTGCAGTTAAACCTAGAAGCGTAGGATTTCTTAACTAGTTTGTCGTTGTGTGCAGGTTTAATGATGGATTTATCCACAGGTCTCCAACAGCCAAAGAATTAGTGTTTAAAGGGTCTGAGTGGTTGAAATTCAAAGCTTAATCCGTAAACCCTCCAGCGCAGAAGAAGCCGAGCCACCTGTACACGAAGGAAAACAAGACATGTCAGCAGAAAGAAATCTAGGGCCACATCTACAACCATTATTGCTCCACCAAAAGGACACCTGTAGTCTGATTTACTTTATAAAGACACTTTGACTGCCATTCCTTTGACAGAGTCTCATTAGAACTGTCAAAACAGTTATTAAGTAGGCATGGGGCTACAAGACCCAAAAAACTGACAGTTTTCTTATCCGAGAAGTCAAACAGGGTACTTCAGCCACAATTATCTTCAAAGAGACATTTTGGAGTTATTACCATGCCTACTAGATATGCATAAAATAGGAAAAAATACCAAAATGATACAAATAGTTAATGCAATGATCATTAAGTAGAATGGGCATTCGAACACTTCTCCCACTCTGTCTTAATTCATATTTATTACCATTTCTGCAGCACTCTTCCTCTTTCACCTATAAGTATTCAAAGAAAATTCATTGTAATGGTTGGGAAATTTTTAATTGCCTGAACTATTATTGAGTAAGAGATTCTGAGTAGTTGTAATATAGTAGGTTGGGAAGAAAAGCATTGGACTGTAAAGAGCTATTGGACTCAAAGTATGTAACTAGTTTTGTACATCAATAGACAAGCAGATTCACTGGATCCTGATCTAAATCATTGGTGATGTTATTCTCACTGTAATTGTTATTTTATTTTTGTTTACACTGTGTTCATAATTCTCTGATAAAGAATAGAAGATATAAATTAGGATATACTACAAAGTACCCTAGCTCTCACTGAAAATCTTTATCTTTATGTTTTCTGCTGAATGTGTGTTTGGGAATGATTTCAATAGAGTATAACCAGTCAAGAAATGTTGGTGAGCCCATGCCTGGCTAAGTAGAACTTGAGTTATTGTTCTTAAATGATATTTTCATTGCAGGCTACGTAGAGTATTAATCAAGGAAGTTTATGGTTAGCCCTGTCCCTTGTTTATGTCTTAAACAACTGTTTTGAAGATTTCCCTTAAAGGTGTGCCAAAAGCAGGTTTGGTTAAAATTCCTTACTTGATCTTGGGTGAATTTTTATGTTTATCTTAAATGTTATTCTTGAGAGTATGTCAAATGCAGGATAGGTTTAAATCCCTTACCTGATCTTAGGCTGCCATTTTTTTTCTCACATGTTGCTTCTTTCACCTCATCCATTAATGTTCCATATCGTCAACTCAACTTAAAAGATCTTCTAATATAGATGACTTGCCCTTTGAAAACTCTTGAATAGTTGTTGTGCAAGTAAACCCTTTTATGACTCCATAGCCCAATGGTTTAGCATTGTTTTTTGACCTATCTTCCCATGCTGAAACATCCTTCCACTTATTTCCTTCTTCACTTCACATGACCTTCTCCTTTAATGATCCCCAACCAACAAACAAACAAACCCTTTGTGCTGCATAACTAGCCTAATATCATTATCATAAGCCTTAAAGAAAAATCCTTTAAAAACACATATAGAGAGATCCCTCTTTGAATCCAGGAGGTCTAGATTCTAGGATTCCAAAGTGGTTTAGATGTTGCCTTGTCATTTAGTATGCCAGTCAGCTAAATCACAGGACCCCAACATGTTACACCCACATCATTTCCACTTGTCAATACATCTTTACCCCTGTTACATAATCAAAATGTTGTACAACAACCTTATAAAGAGGGTCCTTCAACTCAATATCCTCAAATTTTGGGTCCACAAACTCTAAATCCTTTGGTTAATTTACAACAGACTGTATCCAGAATACTTTATTCACAAGTTGGTTTACCATTTTATGGGATATCACAATCGCAAACTAGTTATACCAATAAATCAGATCTAAGTTATCCTAATTTGAATTATAACATTGGTGGATAGACCCCTTGGTAGCCTCAGGTGCAAATACCTCAAACTTCATTTCAACAAGTATCATATCCAGGTTTTGGTCAACAGAATCCTCAAGCGTTTTCTTTTCAAAACAACCCCTATCTGGGTTACCAGCAACATATTCCTTATGCTGGTGTTCAAAGGCCCGTTGCTCAAGAAATTCCATCTTACCCTGGCTATGCTCAACTTGACCTTAATAGACAATTTCCCTTTGTTGCAACTTTAGATTTACCAGATTTAAATCGGCTAACTAATGATCCAATTAACTATGCTCCTTGGTGGCCGATGATACCTCACAAATTACCCTCAGATATTCCTAAGTTCAATGGAAACGATGGAGAAGATCCGTCGACTCATGTCATGACTTATCATTTATGGTGTTCATCAAACTCCCTGAATGATGATTCTGTTCGACTACGTCTTTTCTAGTGTACGCTCACAGGTCCGGCTACAAAATGGTACATTGAGTTACCTAGAGCTTATTTTGAAAATTTCACTGCCCTAGCTACTGTCTTTCTAACTAATTTCCAGTTACCCATCATATATGAAACTGGAACGGAACCCTTGACCAATTTCAAACAGACTAATGCTACTCACGTTTCTAATCATATTCATGAGTGGTGTCGTCGTCGTCGAAAGGTTAAGACATTTGTTCTGGATCAACTCCTTATTGAATGGTTCATTAAGTCCCTATTACCATCTATAATTGAGGATGTGGCTAAGGGTGGCGTCATCACATAAGAGAAAGTTATCGCTCATGCCCAATATTTAGACTTGATTTACACTCAGTCTGGCACTCTCTATGAAAAAATTCCTAACGCGTCAAGATCTAATTTTACTGTTCCTCCTCAATTAAAGGACTCTCATGCCGGAGACGGCTTGATTGGCACTACAAGCACACATCACACTACTGCATTTGATCCTGCACCTTCTTCCGAAATTAATTCCATGTCATTTGACAAGGGCAAAAATGACAAGCAACCCGGAAGCAAGCAAAAGGGGAAATATAAGAAAAAGCAAAATTATAACCCGCAGGAAATATCATCTGATAAATCTTCTGGACCTAGAAAACCTTGTTATCCATGCATAATTTGTAATGGGGAACACTTTTTTAGGGATTTCCTCACCGCGCTGAAGTCTCAAAAATCATCAAGACTTCCCATGCGTTAGCTGTGTTGACAGACCCATTTCCAAATCCGGATACAAACATGGTTGCTACGGATCCAGCTCATAGTTCCCAAGTGTTAATGTTATCTGTCAGAAAACCTTCAATAGATATTTTGGTGTCAATGCGTAATAAATTTTATGTTAGTCAAGCCACTGATCAACCTACTACCTCGACAACGAATCTGTCTAAGGAATCAATACCGCCTATTGCGATTCCTGAATTGACAATCAAGCCACCAAAGGGAGTAATTCACAAATCGACATATAATCCTTGAGCAAGAGCTGCAAAAAATTATAATATAGTTGAAGATTTGACTCAATCCCCTTCAGCTATGTCTGTTAAGAGTTTGACTTTTGAAAATACACTTTGATTTTATTCAATATCAACACGTTTCCAAAAATTTGAACACATTGACTGATTCATTAGCTAATCAAGTTTTAAACATACATTTGCAACATATGTAAAGAAAACATTCACATCATTGAACATGATTGCATAATAAACATAGGAAAACGCTGAAATCATATAGATAGATAGTTATATGTTTTTACAAAAATTTGTGCCCAAGACACATTGGTCATCTGACCTCAAAATGTATGCAAACTGTCACAAGTAAACTAGTGGTGCTCGTGGTAACATGCTATAGATCTAGCTATCCTACGTAGTAACCGAATCCAGCGGTTAGGAACCCCAATAGTGTGTCGCTGCAGTCGCATGGGTAGCTCTTCGATCTAGCATTCTGGAATCCCGAAGGTCAAACCCTCTATGTGCTGAAAAAGTGCAGCCAAAGTCTCAGCCATATCAAGATCATGAAGGACTGCTTTCCCAATAGCCCTCTTTGCTGACACATCTGCTTCGCGCTCTGTTTCCACTATTGGTTGAACATGACCAACATCTGCATTACATCAAATATTTAGTTTAGTCTTGGGAAAACATCAAAAATACAAAAACATTGTACAAAACTTAGGAAAATAAAAAAACATGGTCAAAACATTCTTACCCATTGCACCCCACTGAGCGCCTTCTGGTAATGCTAAATCTAGATCTCCTCGGAAATCTACGCCTGCGTATGCATACTCATCGATGGTGACAATATGTCGCCGGAACTAGGGGAAGAACACAGTCGAGAACACAATGGTAGATTGGCCTGCATGCATACCCATGAGTTCTACCCATCTCTGCATCCGCAGATCTCTAGGATTAGACACATCGAGTGCCACACGTTGTGGCTGCATCAGTGGAATCCGTTCTAAAGCGAAGGATATAAGGATTGAACCATAACTAAAATTATTCTTCCGTCCTCCCTTTGCTTTGTTCAGTTGTTCCTTTATCTGAGAAAGAAAAACTTCAGACCAGTTGAAGACTATTGGCTCCATACACTCTAGCACATACTGCATATATGATCTATTCACTACATTAGTGTAACGGTGCCGGCAAGTTTTGCGATCATGAAAAAGATAGTTCTAAAAGGAAAATATCTATCATCCTGGATGTTTATCTTTCCATATTTGCTTGGCTTTGCCCCTAGATAAAAATGTTGTAAAACATAATCTCTCACAGTCTCTCCTCCAACAATAGACCCTAAGAGCGAAATAGGAAAGCCTCTCATCGGAAAACCTATAAGAAAGTATACATCCTCGACTATTGTGGGAACCACTTGGTGCTTAATATGAAATGCCTCAATAGCTGGATCCCATGCTAGAACTAAGAAATCCAATAGTTCTATTTGTTGCCTCATCCTTGACAATTTGAAGTACTTTAGCAGTCCACAATCTCTTAGGGCTAAAATAGAAGAGGCCTCAAATTTATATCCAATTACATTTTCTATTCCTAGGTGGCTAGAAGAAGCTTGCCATAATGGAAAAATGACAATAGTACTAAACAAAAACTAAAATTTATAAAGGATGGGATGAACTCTATGGAGCATTGGGAGTGA